>NW_026845477.1:8480155-8629031 GCF_025583915.1 Anolis sagrei ordinatus | reverse complement strand
GAAACAAAAAAACACCCCAATTACAAATCGATTTTAGAAACAAATTTTTTCTTGATCAAACAGGCCTAACACGGAACAATGGCTTCAAACAAGAAAGGAGATTCCATCTGAACATGAGGAAGAACTTCCTGACTGTGAGAGCCATTCAGCAGTGGAACTCTCTGCCCCAGAGTGTGGTGGAGGCTCCTTCTTTGGAAGCTTTTAAACAGAGGCTGGATGGCCATCTGTCAGGGGTGATTTGAATGCAATATTCCTGCTTCTTGGCAGAATGGGGTTGGACTGGATGGCCCATGAGGTCTCTTCCAACTCTTTGATTCTATGATTCCATGATTAATCTGCACAAACATTAAAATGCCATGTTCGGCATGAGAAAAAATGGAACTTTTTTTGTTGTTGTTCCTTGCATAGTATAAATTCTGCATTAAAAAAAATCCAGAGATGCTTGTGAAACTGTATAACAGTGCTATGAAGACCAATGTTTTTACAAACACAGAGAAAACATACACTTTTCTAAGAAGAAAAAGACCCTATCACTTAAATGTTTGTTTTGCTATCTACCTGGCAAATGCACAAACATTGTGGTGAAGGATTTGACATGGTGGCTTCAACCTTTGCTTGTCTGAATATTGTACAAAGACAGTCTTATACAAGAGGAAAAGAAAGCCTTTTCCCAGATTGAATGCTATATAACTCAAATATTAAGTGGCATGAAAAAAAAATTAGGAGGGAAGGATACTAGAGACAAAGTTGAAGTACTTTGGCCACATCATGAGGAGATAGCAAAGCCTAGAGAAGACAATTATGCTGGGGAAGGTGGAAGGCAAAAGGAAGAGGGGCCGACCAAGGGCAAGATGGATGGATGGCATCCTTGAAGTGACTGGACTGACCTTGAAGGAGCTGGGGGTGGTGACGGCCGACAGGGAGCTCTGGCGTGGGCTGGTCCATGAGGTCACGAAGAGTCAGAGACGACTGAACGAATGAACAACAACAACACACAGTTTCCAGGATTGAAGCTATGCAGTTTCTGGACAACTAGTTTTCTTGGCAAGTGGCACAACTTTCATATTAAAACTTCACAGTTTGTTATCATTGTAAAGGGGACAAATCGAGTGGCTTAATTGTTCTCTACATTTGTCAGGGGATGGGGAAAATGAACTTATTCTCCCAACTTTAGTAGTGATTTAATGGACAGTGTGTCCACTTAGCCACAAAGCAATCGACACCATACTCATCCTTATCCTGCCGCAAACTCCTTCCCCACCTTCTGCACCCACATTTTCTAATAGTCACACAAAGCACACAGTTTTTCACCGGCATACTCTAAGTTTGTTGCCACTGCCTTTGAAGTGACAACTTTGCCTTTGAAGTCTTTAAAGGGTCTTTAAAAGCCATCAAGATGTCCTTCACATTAGAATATCCCTTACTGTGCCGCATCAAAGACCTACCATTTGGTTTACCACATGCCTATTAAAATGTCAAATGAAAAGAAGGAAAGAATGAAATATGTGCTCCAGGTAACTTGCGCAATAAGGTGGAGAACAGGTGAGGCATAAAACAGAGGAGAAAAGATTGACCCAGTCAAACACATCTCTCCTCTCTTTTGTTAAAGATGGTGGGTTATCCTAGTTGATAATCAAACCAAGGAAACAATAAGGGTATTATGCCTCGGTTACTTTTCAAGCCACAAAGTGATTCAAGGGACCTATCTCAAAGTCAGGCATTTGCAGAAGGCTTACTCCATAGGAGAGAAATTTGAATTCAGGATTTCAGCCTCATCCTTGCACTTGCATTTGAAAGAAGGCAAAGTGTTAGTTACCTGGTTGGAGTATGTCTTTAAGAATACGATATGAATAAACATTCTCATTACAAAGGGAAAAAAATAGAAAATCATCATTCTACATCGTAAGAGGTTAGAATTGCAGTTTACGTGTAAATAACTTGTCCCCAATTCTTGATTTTTTTCATTCTTGTCTAATTTCTAGGTGAAAAATTCATTTTTATTCAAATCCAATTTATGCCCTATTAATTCTTCAATTTCCTTCTTCACCTTATTATAATTCTTTGGTACTTTGTCACATTCCCATCACATATGTATATAGGAGCCATTTTTTCCACATCTGTGCCAACACAATTTTGTGGTTGATTTAGTTATGTGCACTAATTTAATTGGGATTCTGTACCATTTAGTCTGTATTTTCCTTTGTGTTTCTCTAATCCTTATGTACTTGATATTTTTGATTGAATTGATCCAGTGTATCGTCGAAGGCTTTCATGGCCGGAATCACTGGGCTGTTATAGGTTTTTTCGGGCTATATGTTCTAGAGGCATTCTCTCCTGATGTTTTGCCTGCATCCATGGCAAGCATCCTCAGAGGTAGTGAGGTCTTTGGAACTAGGAAAATTGGGTTTATATATTTGTGGAATTGATCCAGTATTCAATATCTGAATCATTGTAATTCAGGTTCAAGTGTAGCTCTTTACTTACAGTCCCCTCACTCACTCAGCTAAACACATGCTCAGCTCTACTTTCACTAACTTGAACTAAACACACAGGTCTTCTGTGCCAGCTGGTTCCAAGAATCATAGAATCAAAGAGTTGGAAGAGATCTCATGGGCCATCCAGTCCAACCGCATTCTGCCAAGAAGCAGGAATATTGCATTCAAATCACCCCTGACAGATGGCCATCCAGTCTCTGTTTAAAAGCTTCCAAAGAAGGAGCCTCCACCACACTCCAGGGCAGAGAGTTCCACTGCTGAATGGCTCTCACAGTCAGGAAGTTCTTCCTCATGTTCAGATGGAATCTCATTTCCTGTAGTTTGAAGCCATTGTTTCGCGTCCTAGTCCCCAAGGAAGCAGAAAACAAGCTTGCTCCCTCCTCCCTGTGGCTTCCTCTCACATATTTATACATGGCTATCATATCTCCTCTCAGCCTTCTCTTCTTCAGGCTAGACATGCCCAGCTCCTTAAGCCACTCCTCATAGGGCTTGTTCTCCAGACCCTTGATTATTTTAGTCGCCCTTCTCTGGACACATTCCAGTCATGAAGCTTCTAGATCCATCATATACAGTGGCATAGTAAATAGCATTCCTTATATAAAAAAGCAAAATCAAGATTGGCATTTTGGATTTATTTTATTTTTCAAACCATGCATTGTGGAAACCACAGATACAGAATCAGAAGATATGGAGGGCCACCTTTATGGGCATTCTACTAACCTCTTACATAAGGGACATTAATGGATATACAACACTAAATTCTTACTAGATTTAAGAATTCTTGTACACTTCCACTTAATTAAATGGTTCAACAAAGTTTTTAACGCAGCTTCTCAGGAATTAAGAGAGTTCACATAAGAATAGCAATATGCCCCAGGGACATGCCAAAGTTCATTTTCGAATGAACTCAAGGGTGGGCAATGGGGGCATAAACCAAAATATAAATTGCTAGTCCTGAGGCTGAATAGATATACCAAATTTATCAATGAATGGCAGAACAGTGCTTATGTATTGAGTGGCCTTATTTTGCTTGGGAATAGCAGTTGGATTTCAACACCCAGTGTGGTTTAGTTGTTTGCGTGCTGGACTATGACACTAGAAGCCAAGGTTCAAATCTCTGCTCTGCCATAGGAACAAATGGCTGACCTTGGACAAGTCTCATTCTCTCATCCTCAGACGAAGGCAAAGGCCAACTCCCTCTGACTAAATCTTGCTAAGAAAATCCCATGATACATTCACCTTGGGTCACTGTAAGTTGGAAACCATTTAAAGTCACACAAAAGGATTTGGATTTAGGTCCTCACATGCATATAAATGTTTCCATCCCCAGCTGCCTCTCCTGATCTGTCTCCCTGATACAGGCTTTCATTGAGGTCACAACCTCCAGTTTATTTTGCCAGATGATATTTATTTCTCAAGTCCAAAGATGCAGTTCCCTCCTATATTTCCATGCCAATGTACGTTTGATGTTAGCTTTATCGTGCCTAACCCCACAACAGGCCACCTACTTTATTACTCAGGCCCTGCGGTAATGGAAAGTCCTAATTTACGGTAAGGTCCACCAACTTGTGGCACAATGCTTTCCCTATGACGAGACAGGCAGAAGCTAAATGGCTCTGTGAAATACAAGGGGATGTACTGTGCCGGCATGAGAATTATTGATCCTTCTGTTTGTTAGTCCATTTCAACGGGGATGGGAACCTGGAATAAGCAGCCAGGAAAGGAAGCCGAAACACCTGCTCACATCTGTGGAGGGCTGCAGTGCAGAGCATTTCCCCCTTATGTTGCTGCCACAGCTGGGTTTCCTGCTGCTTAATCGGCCCTCTCAGCGTGCCGCTCTGATTATAAGTACAATGTTGCTCCCATTGCCAGAGGCCAAGGCATTCCTCCCCCCTGAGAAATCCTTCCCTTTGTCTCTTCACCGAACACAGCCAGAGGGACAGACTGCTGTACACCGGCAGATCAGGGGTTCGTTGATTTGAAAAGTTAACATGGAGACATAGATTGAGTGGTTGTGATATCTGAACAGGGGAAAAAATGAATGCAACTTTGAGCAAGATTTATTATTTATTTATTTATTTGACTTGTATACCGCCACTCCCAATTTGGCTCGGAGCGGTTTACAGCAGTGGATTAAAAACAATACAACCCACTTTAAAATACAATAAAATTGAGAACAGACATAGTCCCGAGTTATTCACCCATCGAAAGCTTGACAGAAAAGAAAGGTTTTACAGGCTTTCCGAAAAGCAAGTAGTTCTCGGATGGTTCGGGTTTCAACTGGCAAGGCATTCCATAAATAAGGGGCCACAATCGAGAAGGCTCTCTGCCTAGTAGAGGACAGATTATAAGTCCGGATGTTGGGGACTTCAAGCAAATTTTGATCTTCGGACCGAAGTAATCTCTGGGGTTGGTAGGGGGATAAGCGGGCCCTCAGGTACGCTGGCCCCAGACCATATAAGGCCTTAAAGGTTAATACCAGCACCTTGAAAGTAATCCGGTACCCAATCGGAAGCCAGTGCAGCTGTTGTAGAATTGGGATGATACGACACCTTGTCAGCACCCCAGCGAGAAGACGAGCTGCCGCATTTTGCACCAGCTTCAGTTTCCGGATAATTGACAAAGGAAGGCCAATGTAGAGGGCGTTACAGTAGTCAAGCCTTGAGATGACCGTCGCCTGGATCACCGTAGCCAGGTCATTCCTTGATAGGTAGGGAGCCAGTCGCCTAGCCTGACACAGATGGAAAAATGCAGATCTGCTCACAACAGAGACCTGGGCCTCCATTGTGAACAGAGGGTCCAATAAGACACCAAGGCTGGGAGAATATGTTAGGATTTTGTATGTATTTGCATGTTGCTGTGCAGGAGATGCTTTGCATTTATCATCTGATGCTAAATGCATTGTGACAATGGGAGAGTTGAACTGAGTTTTACATAATCTACATACGAGGGTTATCTGGAAAGTAAGGTTACAAGATACGCAGCTCTTGTGGGGAAATTGGAGGAAATTGGTATCACTGCTGTGTAGCAGGAAGCCTGAGGAAGTGAATGAGCAGTGTCAGTTGTCAGTAGCTCATAGACTGGCGTGGTGAATGAAGGTTAGAGATGAGCATCCTCATTCCGAAATTTGCACTGTAATATAATACCTAAATGATAAGGTTATGAATGCCATTGCGATTCATCGTTTTGGTTTATGGAGAGGATATAATGTCAAGACAGCATGTGACAAAATGGGTACAGAATATATTATGAGACCATGAGAAAACTTCGCAGAGCCATCCAAAACAAACATTGTGGAATGCTGATGATGGGAATCTGTCCAGGTCTCGGTGGTGGCCAGGGGAGTTTTTGCACAGTTAAAGCTTGTGCGCCAGTTTTGCCCGTACCTTGGAAAGTCTGATGTGGCCACGGTGGTCCATGCTCTGGTTACATCCCGAATAGATTACTGCAACACACTCTATGTGGGGTTGCGTTTGAAGACTGTTTGGAGACTTCAACTAGTCCAATGGGCAGCAGCCAGATTACTCACCGGAGTGCCATACAGAGAGCATACCACCTCCCTGCTGCGTCAGCTCCACTGGCTGCCGGTCCACCTCCGAGCACAATTCAAAGTGCTGGTCTTGGCCTATAAAACCCTATACGGCTCCGGCCCAGCTTACTTATCCAAACGTATCTCTCTACGTTCCACCTCGTAATTTAAGATCTACTGGGGAGGCCCTGCTCTCGGTCCCACCAGCATCTCAAACGCGTCTGGTGGGGACGAGGGACAGGGCCTTCTCGGTGGTGACCCCCCGCTTATGGAATTCGCTCCCCAGCAAGATTAGATCACCGTCCTCCCTCCTTACTTTTAGGAAAAATCTAAAGATGTGGTTTTGGAGCCAGGCCTTTGGCTAGTGGGCACAACAGCACTTTAGGATTGTTTGAAAATTGGAAATGGCTTTATGACCTGTGATTCTGTGATCTGTTCTATGTGGTTATGTAATTTTAATTATCATCACTGCTTAATTGTTATGTAATGGATTTTATATTGCTGTTTTATATTGTTGTTTTGATACTGTTGGCATTGAATAGTTGCCTGTGTTAGCCGCCCTGAGTCCCCCCTCGGGGGTGAGAAGGGCGGGGTAGAAATGGTCTAAATAAATAAATAAATAAAATTCATGACAATGCACGTCCACACACCACTCATGCAACACAATCTTGCACCCAGTGACTAACTTTGTGTTTTGTTTGTTTTTAATGCAATACAACTGTTTTGGTTCGCTCCTGACACAATACATAAATAAACCCAGTGACTATAATCTGTTCACTAAATTGAAGGAACACCTGGGTGGAAAACGCTTTTCTGTCACCGAAAAGGTGAAAACTGAAGTGTTGGACTGGCAGAAAAAGGCAGATGGAAACTTCTATGACACAGATATCAAAAACTCATCCCACAGATGACAAAATGTATTGAACTAAATGGTGATTATGTAGAAGAATAATGTAATACCTATGCTACAAGCCATGTAAGTTTTATTAAAATATATTCATTCTTTGTATTAAAAAATATTGTAAGCTTAATTTCTGGACAAACCTCGTATTTTTAAAGCAGAATTTCTGTAGTCTGCAAGAGTGTTAGCAAATCTCTAAAGAGTTCACAAACAGGTTCTTATCATGAGTGAAGCACATCTTGTATCAGGTGATCCCAATTTTGCATTCTTGTTCACAATTTTAAGAAGTGACTCCATGGGTCTAGTCCAAACTTCTTTGTAATAATAATAAATAAATAAACTTTTAATTGTTATTTGTCTCTCCTCGGGGCTTGAAGCAGAGTACAACATAGTTAACATGTAGATAAAAGGACCAAGGCAGAGACATCTCCAGCTCATCCCTTGTTTGGGTATCAGCCAGCACGTCAATTACTTAAATCAAGAAATAGTTTTCTAAGATCTACAGAGACACTCGGTGGAACACCTCAGCAAGCGAGAGTCCAAAAATGGCAGGCTCAAACCGAGAACCTCAACCCATGGCTGATACCAAATGAGAGACTCCTTCCTGGGCAGACAGAAGACTGGGCGACTTGGAAGGCACTGAACAGACTGCGCTCTGGCACCACGAGATGCAGAGCCAACCTCAAGAAATGGGGTCACAAAGTGGAATCCACAACATGCGAGTGTGGAGAAGAGCAAACCACTATACACCTGTTGCAATGCAACCTGAGCCCTGCCACATGCACAATGGAGGACTTTCTTACAACAACACCAGAGGCACTCCAAGTGGCCAGATACAGGTCAAAGGACATTGAATCAACTACCAAGCTTGCAAACTCTGTTTTGTCTGTTTGTTAAAAATTGGATAAAAATGTAATACAATTGTCTGGTTGATACTGACACAATAAATAAATAAATGTAGATAAAATAAAATACTACTAAAATAATATATTAAAACATAGAACAAAGCATAAACACAGAAAGCCTACCAATAATGGGTATCGGATTAGTGTTCACCATCTGGTTGTGATTTACTTTCTTTCTACCACAACTGTAAGCCATATTTTACATAGAAAAACTAAGAGCTATTATCATTATAGTGCACTCAAAGTATTGGCTGTTTTATCTTGTGACTCTCTGAAATTCCAAATCAAAGCACTGAAAGGCAATTTTCGATATAAACCAGGCTTTGTTGAAAAAAAGAGAGCTCTCTGTCCATATAGGATCATTACTGGTCCCCAGTCATACATGAATGTAAGCATTCACCAAACTTTGGAACTTGGTATCATTTAAGCTTCCTGTCTTAAGCTATTTCTGATCACCTTTTGAGTTTTATTTTATTTTATTTACTATATTTCTACCCCGTTCTATCTCACCTAAAGGGGGGCTCAAAGCTGCTTCCAATTTTGGCACTTATTCAATGCAACAATTGCACAAAAACAACAATACATAGCACAATTAAACTGTAAAAAAATCAGACAACATATAAATACAATTAAAACATGTTAAGACATAGCACCAAACCCATAGTCATCATTCAACTGCTTCTTATGTTGGTACCGTGAGAGTATATTGTACTATAATTTTGCTATTCCCCAAATACCTGGTGCTACAGTCTTTATTTTCTAAAGACGAGGAGGGAGGAGGCTAGTCTAATCTCACTGAGGTGGGATCTCCACAGCTGAGGGGCCACCACCAAGAAGGCCCTGTCTCTCATCTCCACCAATCGCACCTGTGACTGAGGTGGGATCAAGAGCAGGGCCTCCCCAACGAATCTTATCACCCGAACTGGTTCATAAAGGGAGGTAGTTTTGGACAGGTAAGCTGGGCTGGAACTTTTTAGGGTTTTATAGGCTAAAGCCAGCACTTTGAATTGTGCTCAATAGCAGACTGGCAGCCAGTGGAGCTGACATAACAGGGGTGTTGTGTGTTCCCTGTACATCAATCCAGTAAGCAACCTGGCTGCTGCCTGTTGGATTACTTGAAGTTTACAAATAGTCTTCAAAGGCAACCCACATAGAGTGCACTGGAGTAGTCTATTCAAGATGTAACTAGAGTGTGGACTACTGTGGCCGACTCTGGCTTCCCAAGGTACAGGTGCAACTGATGCACAAGTTTTAACTGTGCAAATCTCCCCTGGCCACTGACAAGACCTGGGGTTCCAGGCTCAACAAAAAGTTCAGGAGAACGCCCAAGCTGTGAACCTGTGACTTCAGGGAAAGTATAACTCTGTCCAGCACAGGCTGTGACCCTATACCCTTTTTGACCTTCCAACTGACCAAGAGGAGCTCTGTCTTGCCTGAATTCAACATTAAATTGTTCACCATCATCCAGATTATCACAGCTGCCAGACACCGATTCAGGACCTGTACAGCCTGCTTAGCAACAGGTGGAAAGGAGTGATAGAGTTGGACATCATCTGTGTACAGATGGCATTGAACTCCAAAACTCCATACGACCTCCCGCAGCGGCTTCATGTAGATGTTAAACAACATGAGGGACAATACTGAACCCTCTGGGACACTGCAGCACAATGGCTGCGGGGCCAAGCAAGTGTCCCCCAGCAACACCTTATGAGGGCGGCCCTCTAGAATGAACCAGAGCCACTGCAAAACAGTACCTCCAAGTCCCATTCCCACAAGGCACTCCAGAAGAATACCATGGTCTATAGCAGGGCTCCTCAAACCTTTTAAACAGAGGGCCAGGTCACAGTCCCTCAAACTGTTGGAGGGCCAGATTATAATTTGAAAAAACATGAATGAATTCCTATGCACACTGCACAGATCTTATTTATTGTGGAAAAAACCCCACTTAAAAACAATACAATAATGAAAATGAAGAACTATTTCAACAAATATAAAATTATTAGTATTTCAATGGGAAGTGTGGGCCTGCTTTTGGCTGATGAGATAGGATTGTTGTTGTTGTTGTTGTTGTTGTTGTTGTTGTTGTGTGCTTTCAAGACGTTTCAGACTTAGATTGACCCTAAGCGAGGACCGGATATATGACCTTGGAGGGCTGCATCTGGCCCCTGGGGCATAGTTTGAGTACCCCTGGTCTATGGTATTGAAGGCTGCTGCGAGGGCCAAGAGGACTAACAGGGACACATCCCCCCTCTCCAGTTCTCTGTGTAGATCATCCACTAAGGAGACCAAAGCTATCTCAGTTCCATGATCCGGTCTGAAGCCAGACTGTGACAGATCAGCCAGGCTTTTCTGTCGATATGAAAATGTTAAATTTTCATTTCATCCTCTTGAAAAAAAACAAACAAATTATTCATGCATAGAAATAATGGTGTGTGTGTATGTCTGCAACAAGGAAGAAATTAGAGTTTTAATGAGAAGATAGTCATGAATGTTGGAAGGATCAAAGACAATGGGATAAATAGACCATTTTGCTGCATGGGGATGGCACCCATTTCTATTCCATGTACAAAATTTGAATGAACTCACAGCTGAAAGCTTAAATCTCATGATTGGAGAGCAGTGGTTCTCAACCTGGGGTCCCCAGATGTTTTTGGCCTACAACTCCCAGAAATCCCAGATAGTATACCAGCTGTTGGGATTTCTGGGAGTTGAAGGCCAAAAACATCTGGGGACCCCAGGTTGAGAGCCACTGCTGGAGAGGATTATCTCTCACATAAGGCAGCAGTGTAGTTTAGGGAATGGGGTACAAACGAATCTATGATCCATAACCTTCCCTTCTATCAGCATGTTTTCACCTTCAACCTTCATCTGCTTGTCTGATTCAACTTGATAGCATATAAGAACATCACTAAATGTCCAGAACCTTCAACATCCCCTTTGTCACATTGGTCAACCAGATGCTTCCTGGAAACCCACAACCATGTCATTCTTCTAACTGGTATTAAGGGCACCATCTCCCCAATTTTCTTCCAAAATTAACCAGGGAAAGCAATCTCCTGAAAGAAGAGGAGGAAATTATAATGCACAGTCCCACAATGGTGCTTTTGAAAGGATGCGAGGGAACAGCTTTGTTTGCTTACTTTTAGCTAACATTAAATGCATTTCTGTAGCATTACAATAGAGAGATTGTTTATTTGATTGGGGGAGGGGGGGAGAGATGTATCAAAGCCTCCTTGATGGTTCGACTCCTTTGAACTTCCTTAGGGGGTTGGATGTATTAGTCTGTTGTTGTTTTGAGTCTTACATTAATTTGATCCATTCTTTTAGAACATATGTACCATGCTGCAAAAAATGTATTATTGGTTTATAAATTACACTTGTTGTTTCGGGGCGATAAACAGAATGATGAATGCAGTCTTTGTTCAATCACCTTTTTATTCATGAAAGGCAAAAGCACAGATTCTCAAAACATTTATCTACATCAGGAATAAGCCATAAACCTTTCAGAAACGCTCCAAGTAATCGAGGAAGGAGCTACTGATTACTGTCATAACAAAGGAGATTCGATAATGCTAATGACTTTTCTTATGATAATCAATAACACATTGGAAGCTGCTTGAATCTTAACATATTCCCCGTGCTGCCACCCTCTCCTGTTTAACAAACTAAGCAAGGATGGAACACACGTAGCAAGCCCAATGAAGCAAAACAAGAGGAAAAGATTGACACCCTTCACGATGAATGTGTGCCTAGGACCTCCATCCTTCTCATTCTTGAGTCCACACATATGTTTCCAAGCCAGAAGCTCAGCTGATTGAAAGTTAGGATCCCTGATTTGCAGAAAATACCAGGACAAATGATGACTCCAGGAAAGGCATTACTCTAATGTGGTTTTGAATGCATTTTGTGCCGGAGGGACATAGAAAGTGCAACAGGAAAGAAACTGTTGTACATTGGCCAATATGGGTTTGACTTAAGAACAAGGTTATCTTTTTTTAAAAAATGTGTAGGGAAAAGAATATGGGATATCCAATGGACAAAATAATATTGTTATTTTCAGTTTTCTAAGCATATATTGGAGCCCCCGGTGGCGCAGTGGATTAAAGCACTGAGCTGTTGAGCTTGTTGATCGAAAGGTCTTAGGTTCGATTCCGGGGAGCGGCGTGAGCTTCCGCTGTCAGCCCTAGCTTCTGCCAACCTAGCAGTTCGAAAACAGGCAAATGTGAGTAGATCAATAGGTACCGCTCCGGCGGGAAGCTAACGGCGCTCCATGCAGTCATGCCGGCCACGTGACCTTGGAGGTGTCTACAGACAAAGCTGGCTCTTCGGCTTAGAAATGGAGATGAGCACCACACCCCAGAGTCAGACATGACTGGACTTAATGTCAGGGGACTACCTTTTTTTTAAAGCATATATTAACAACATGATATTATTATTTGGGGCCGTAGTAGCACAGCGGGTTAAACCGCTAGCTGCAGAAGATTGGCTGACTAGAGGGTCAGCAGTTTGAAGCTGCGAGTTGGAGTGAGCTCCTGTCAGCCCTAGCTTCTGCCAACCTAGCAATTCCAAAGCACGGAATGTGAGTAGGTCAATAGGTATCGCCTCAGTAGCACAGCGGGTTAAACTGCAAGCTACAGAAGATTGGCTGACTAGAGGGTCAGCAGTTTGAAGCCGTGAGTTGGAGTGAGCTCCTGACTGTCAGCCCTAGCTTCTGCCAATCTAGCAATTCCAAAGCATGCAATGTGAGTAGGTCGACAGGTACCGCCTCGGTGGGAAGGTAAAAGGCACCTCATGCAGAGATGCCAGCAATCAGAGAAGTCTACAGAAATGAATATGGGATAACCAATGGACAAAAGAGTACTGTTACTTTTCAGTCTTCTAGGCATATATTAACAACATGTTATTATTATTTGGGGTCGCAGTAGCATAATGGGTTAAACTGCTAGCTGCAGTTTAGTCAGCAGTTTGAAACCATGAGTTGGAGTGAACTTCTAACTGTCAGCCTTAGCTTCTACCAGCCTAGCAGTTTGAAAGCATGCAACGTGAATAGATCAATAGGTACTACCTCGATGGGAAGGTAAAAGGCTCCCCATGCAGATGTGCCAGAAATCAGTGAAGTCTACAGACAACAGGCTCCTCAGCGTGGAAAATGGAACAAGAGCACCTCCCCATGGCCAGAGTTGAGCATTGCCTCCAGATGCCAGAAATGAAAAAGGGAAGCCTTAACCTTTGTTTGTCTGTCTACTGTATGTCATTCACTGTATACAAAAGGCATTGATTATTTACTTTAGATGTGTACTGTAATCCACTCTGTGTCCTTCCGGGGAGATAAAGCAGAATATAAATAAAGTGTATTGTTATTATTATTATTATTATTATTATTATTATTTTACTGACACAAAACATAGTATGACACAGCAAACGAGATATATATGCTGGATTTCGTATCATAAAATCACAAGTCGAACACTTCCCAAGCACGCAGATCCAAATAAGATGGCCTTTTGCAGTTAACAGATTGTGATTTTATCCATATAGTTTCCAAATGCTGGCTGAGATCTTTTGGCATGACATCCAGTGCGCCAATTACCACTGGGACCACCTGTACTGGTTTATGCCAGAGTCTTTGCAGTTTGATTTTGAGGTCCGGATAATGTCTGAGTTTTTCCTATCATTTTTTGTCAATTCGACTGTCACCTGGTATGATGACATTAATCATCCAAACTTTTTCTCTTTTCCACAGTTGAGATTTCTGGTGTATTGTGTTCCAGAACTTTGTTAGTCTGGATTCAAAAGTCCCACAGTATTTCTGCAAGTTCATTTTCCACTACTGTTGCAGGTTTATGATCCCACCAGTTCTTTACTGCTGGCAGGTAGTTCTTGTGATATAAGTTCTAATAAATCATTTGGGCCATATAGTTGTGCCTCTGTTTGTAGTTTGTCCGTGAGATTTTCTTACAGCAGCTGAGGATATGATCAATGGTTTCATCAGCTTCCTTGCACAGTTTGCATTTTAGGTGATCAGCTGATTTTTCAATCCTGGCCTTAATTGCATTGGTTCTGATGGCTTGCTCCTGGGCTGCAAGAATCAGGCCTTCTGTCTCCTTCTTCAGGGTTCCATTCATGAGCCATAACCAGGTCTTCTTCTTATCAACTTTTCCTTCAAATTTGTCAAGGAACTACCCATGCAGTGCTTTATTGTGCCAGCTGTCAGCTCTGGTTTCTTGTACTGATTCTTTGTCTGCTGTGCTTTGAGAAGTTTCCGATTATTGCCTTCAATAAAAGCAGGTTCTTTGCATTCCTTTAAGTGTACTATTATAGTTGTTGTTGTTCTTGTTCTTCTTGTTGTTGTTGTTATTATTATTGCCAACAACCTGAATATTACATATGAATTCAAGAAGGATAGATGCATTTGGGCATGTCTAGATGCTTTGCATCTAACTGTGCATCACTGAATGTATTCAACATTTGTTTGGCACTATGGCGTAGGTTTCACTGACACATAGAAAATACTGGCTTCCACTACATTTTGCAATTATTTACATTACGTAAAATTCACCAGTTTGGGTTTAGTCCACATTTCTTTTCTTTTTTTAATATTCTTTATTGACGTTTTCATAAAAGGACACAAATAGCATAAAAATCATCATAGATGATGATAAGAAGAAAAAGAAGAGGAAAGGAGAAAAAGAGAAAAAGAAAGAAAAGAAAAAGGAAAAAAAAAGGAAAAAAGGAATTTGACCTCCTGGTATCTTCCGGAAGTCTTCTCTATAGATTTGTTTCAGATTTGATTCTTTGTTTCTCTTCTTTCCCTCTTTTTATCTAGTTTCAGACTATAATTATCCTTCTTAGAATACTATTTCTTTTTTCCTCTTTTTAAAGTATTCAGTGACTTCACTCCAGTCCGTTTCTTTTCTTCCAATTTCTCTATTTTTCAGTAACAAGAAGGTAAGCTTATCCAGATTCCTAATATCTAACATTTTTATTATCCAATCGTCCTCTTTTGGAGTCTCTTTTTGTTTAGTCCACATTTCTGTCACATCTTATGGATGTTGCCAATACATCTTAAATTAATGTCTTAATCTTTTTTTTACCAGTCCACCTTAAATTACAGTAAAGTCTTGCTTATCCAACATAAATGGGTCGGCAGAAAGTTGGGTAAGTGAAATTGTTGAATAATAAATAGAGATTAAAGAAAAGCTTATTTAACATCAAATTACATTATGATTTTACAAATTAAGCACCAAAACATCATGTTTTACAACAAATTGACAGAAAAAAAAACAGTTCAATACACAGTAACGTTACGTAGTGTTTGCTGTATTTATGAATTTAGCACCAAAACATCACAATGTATTGAAACAGCTGTGGATCCAGGCGAGAGGCAGACTGTGTTGGCTAATACAAAACATTGGATGAGCAAAGGTTGGATAAGTGAGACCCTATTGTATATATAAATACACACACACACTAGTATAAATATATTTACAGAGGTTAGTATTGGTCAAGGTGGGAAAAGAGGAAATTTGTAAATATGGATGTGACAAATACACACACCTCTTCTCCTACAACTCATCAGTATTTTAAGATATTTTATTATATGCTGCCATAAAATCCTATGGCATAGAGTCACACACACACACACACACATAAACCTAATTGTCAGCATTGACAACTGAATACAAAAACACAACAAACCAATCATGATGTGTGATTGCATCAAGATGCTTTAAATAATTAATTGCAGAACTTAATGTAAACACATGTCATGACTGGTTTGCTGTTGTTTTGACAATGCTGACAACCAGTATTGAATTAATTTAATTAGTTAAAATATACATCCCACCCTATACCATAAAATCTCATGACAGCATACACTAAACAATTTGAAAGAATAAAAAAATTAATTTAAGTTGGATAGGGGGTTGCTCTTGTATACTATCATTGATAATTGCCTTGCCAGCGGAAACACGAGCTCTCCGAGACTTACTCTTTTCGTAGAGCTTGTAAAACTTATTTATTTAGGCTGGCATTTGAATCTTGTTGACTGAAATTTTTCTTTAATTATAAATGTAATGTATTGCATATATATATATTGTAAACCGCTCTAAGCCTGTGGGGAGTGGCGGTATATAAAATTGATAAATAAATAAATAAATAAATAATTGACTCTTGGATCTTAATTTATGGTTTTCTTTTCTCCAAAGAAGACCCTTCTTGATTCAAATACAATCTATTACTTTGAACAGTGAGTTGAATATGAAAATCACTGTTTCCTGATATTTCTACATGATTTTACCAAGTTTAACCTATTGAATACTCAAAAAGGTGAATGAAATATATTTCAGCCCCAGAATAACATGATCACTGAAATCAAAAACCTCTTGTGCTTAATTTGAGACGATGACATTAAAGATGGATAGTGGATACTCTTTATTTGAGGTATGGAATCCCATCTGTATGGATCCTTCTACTTCTGGATCCTTCTACTTCTATGGATCCTTCTACTTCTACAGTTTACAATACACAATGGTAGATTTAATTGGGTTGACTCTTGGAAGCTAAGCAGAGTCAGTTCTTATCAGTTTTTGAGTGGGAGACCATAATAAACATGATGGGGTATAGGGTATCTTTCAGAGGAAGGAGCTGACCAAATCACCTCTGAATATTCCTTGCCTAAGAAAACCCTATCAATTCGATGGAGTTGACATATGTTGACAGATGATCTGAAGGTACATTTGGTTATTGTTGTTGATGTTCTGTTCCTTTTTTCACTTCTGATTTATGGAAACTCTAAGGTGTATGTATCACTGGCTAATAGTGTGTAACTTGCCCAGGGACAACTAGTGGGTTTTCATGGGTGAGTAGGGACTTGAACTCTGGTCTTCAAAGTCATAGTCCCACAAAGCATTATGCCAGGTTAGCTCCATTGAAGGCACATACATACACATACTTCTGAAAAAAAAAGGTGCCACATACATGTGGACTACAAATACGCTCACCTTGGACACCTGCCATCCAGAAACAGAACAGAGAGACATGAACCAAAAGATTGAATTGACAGAAAATTCTGACTTAACATCAGGAAGAACATTGAGATAATGAAAGCTTTTGGAATATAAAATAAACATATTGTGATCGACTTCCTTTAACCTTTTTAAGGTGAGGTGACCACTAATTCGGGGCAATCAAGTGGCAGATTTCTGTACTGTATGAGGCTTGGACTAGGTGTCCCTTGCAGTCCTATCCAAACTCTTCCCTTAACAAATAATATGAGACTTATGAATGCATTTCATAAGGTTACAGGAAACTCTGGAGTATCTGTGGGGTCTGTGGGCATCTGGACAGCTGAACTGGATCCCATTTGGCCCAATCTATTGTCCACATGCAAACTGCCACCATCACTCTGTCAGGGGTGATTTGAATGCAATATTCCTGCTTCTTGGCAGGGGATTGGACTGGATGGCCCATGAGGTCTCTTCCAACTCTTTGATTCTATGATTCTATGATTGAGAGGCAGGTTGCCCTAATATCACTTCCACCTTTTCTCAGCAGAAATGAAGCTCCTTTCATGGTCATATCTGCTAAGATTATAATGAGGTCAATAAAAGAGAAAGGAGTTAGGACATAATCGGATTTGGCCATGATGGTTTGGTTCATGTAGGGAGCTTTGTGCCCAGCGAGGAGCGGTGGCAGTGGCACAAGGACAAGGGAACACGTCAGTGGAGCTAATACAGTCTCTACTTGGGTGGACACCAATGCTGTCCCATGGAGGATTCAAGCTATTGCTTGAGGCCACAACCATGGTAGATCTGACCTCAGTCTGGAACATAATGGTCTGGACTGGTCCTGGACTAAGTGACCAGGATAGATGTAGCCTAAGTTCATTTTTTTTGTGAAATGAAGAAAATAAAGGAGAAAATATGTACTTATAGTGAAATCTGTATAAAGAGCACAGTCCCTTGTTTCACCCTTTCATAGGTCAGACTCAAGATATGTTGCTGACTGAGGTGAAAGTTAAGATGGCATCTCTTCTTCCATTCTACATAAAGAAAATATTTGACAGTCAATTGAATTTCAGCTAGGTGTCTTCTACTGCTGACTTTCACCATTTTCTGCCTTAGGCAGTTGCCTCATTCTCGCTAATAATGATAAAACTGGCCCCTCTGCTTTATCACCTGGTTTTAGGGAAGCCTGATACCCCGTAAGCAATTTGATATAGATCAAAGCATCATAATGTTTATCCACTTTAATGGGCAGAATTGTGGCTACACGGTCTTATTTTTTCTCATTTTTGAGTTGAAGCATAACGAGGATATTCCATAAAGCCAATTATTTCGGTTGCTTTCCTACTTCCCTAACAAATGGCTTATAGATTTTGAAATGCCCTGCATCTTCTCTCAAACCAGGACACCTCTCAAGGATTAAAGTACATTTTTTCAGCCATCAAGATCACTTCCCCTCTGGTCTGTATAGCTGGCAATGCTGACTCAGTCATATTTCTTGCACAATATATTTTCCCGTGCCCTTAAAGGTGAGAGTACAATAATAAATGGAATGGGTTTGTGAATAAAACTGTCTCTAGAATTAGCTATTACATCCACGTGAAAATACCACAGTGAATTTATGATGATTAATGGTATTACAATGAACACCGGAGCACGTAATAATGATTTGCTACTTATTATAAAGTGTTGCCAATATTTCCTACACCCAAGTGACACGAAATGCAGAAATCCAATGGAAAAAACTCTCTTGTGCAAACAAAGGACAAAAGGGACAAAAGCAAGGTCCATAAAGTGGGAAAATGTTCTAGGAAAAAGCAAACCCTTTGAATCTTTATCACAGTCCATGATCCCAACTCTGTAATCCACCATGCATTTCAGTCATTTTCTTGTCAAATTGGGATTGGCAACTTTTGGGAAATAATTTCAGACCAAGTCATGTGACTAAAGATATTAAATACTGGTGACAGGTTAGAATCATAAATTTGGAAAGGATCCCAAGGACAATCAAGTCCATACCACCTTTTTGGTGCAGACAACTACTGCTAGAACATTCCTAAGAGGTGGTCATCCAGCATCTGTTTAAAGACTTCCCACAAAAGCGATGCCAACACAAATGGTGTGCTCACTGAAAGTCAATCTGGGTCTCTCAAAAGCACATCATGGCAGACTAAGGCTGGATCTACACTGCCCTATATCCCATGATCTGATCCCAGATAATCTGCTTTGAACTGGATTATATGAGTCTACAATGCCAGATAATCTGGGAGAAGAAGATATAATCTGGGATCAGATCCTGAGATACAGGGCAGTGTAGATCCAGCCTTAATGTATCCCTTTTCTGACAGTTACAAAATGTGTAGATGAAGGGAATGCTGTGCATGTAGTATATCTTGATTTCAGTAAGGTCTTTGATGAAGCCCCTCGTAATATTCTTGCAATTAAACTATCTAAATCTAGGCTAGACAATGCTACTAATAGGTGGATTTGATTGACCAACTGAACTCAGGGTGCTCAGCAATGGCTTCTCTTCATTCTGAAGAGAGCTTGACTAGTGGGATGCCATGGTTTTTGCCCTGTGCCCAGTGCTATTCAATATTTTTTAATAGATGGCATGGATGATGGAACAAAAGACATGTTTACAAAATGTGCAGATTACACCAAATTAGAAGTGGTAGCCAATACCTCAAAAGATAGGATTAGAATCCAATATGCCTTTAACAGATTAAGAGGTGGGGTAAAAAATAGGTTTTAGCAGGGGAAAATATAAGATACTACACAGGGAGAAAAAAATCCAGTGAAATGATACAGGATGGATAACCTCCGAATTCACAAGAGTATGTGTGAAAGGGTTCTTACTAGGAGTCTTATAGAATCATAGAATCATAGAGTTGGAAGAGACCTCATGGGCCATCCAGTCAAACCCCCTGCCAAGAAGCAGGAATATTGCATTCAAAGCACCCCTGACAGATGGCCATCCAGCCTCTGTTTAAAAGCTTCCAAAGAAGGAGCCTCCACCACACTCCGGGAGAAAAGAGTTCCACTGCTGAACGGCTCTCACAGTCAGGAAGTTCTTCCTCATGTTCAGATGGAATCTCCTTTCTTGTAGTTTGAAGCCATTGTTCTGCGTCCTAGTCTCCAGGGAAGCAGAAAACAAGCTTGCTCCCTCCTCCCTGTGGCTTCCTCTCACATATTTATACATGGCTATCATATCTCCTCTCAGACTTCTCTTCTTCAAGCTAAACATGCCCAGCTCCTTAAGCCGCTCCTCATAGGGCTTGTTCTCCAGACCCTTGATCATTTTAGTCGCCCTCCTCTGGACACATTCCAGCTTGTCAATATCTCTCTTGAATTGTGGTGCCCAGAATTGGACACAATATTCCAGGTGTGGTCTAACCAAAGCAGAATAGAGGGGTAGCATTACTTCCCTAGAGTCTTAATATACAACAAGCTTAATGTTGGACAGCAGTGTGACGTGACAGCTAAAAAAAGCTCGTTCAATCCCAGACTGCATTGATAGGAATATATTGCCTAGTTTGAAGGAAGTAAGAGTACCACTCTATTCTGACATTCCATATCTACTTCTGAGCACCACAGTTCAATGTTGACAAGCTGCAACATGCCAAGACTACATAGTTTTGACACTGAAGGAGGAAGGACAAAACACCAAGCAGGAGCTGACAAAAACCTATTCCTATAGGCCACAAACAAACAAACAAACAAATAGTAAAATAAACAAATGTTTCCCTTTGTAATAGACATTGTGAACGTCATACCTATGCGGAGAGAAGGGAATTTCTGCCATTCCCAATTCACAATGTGCTCTTATTCAAGCAAATGTTTCACATATGGTCAGGAACTTTAAATTCAGTGTCATTTGGGAAGCTGGTGATCTACTAGTCCATCCCTATTCCAAGTACCCCAGAGAGTTCCCCGTGTTCACAAGGTTTACTTAAATGTCCCAAGATTTGTTTTCTTGCCAGGAGAATGTATTTTTATAGTATTTCTGTTTTGGGGAAGGCCTTGAATTTTCCCCATTTTCCATTCACTTGATCTCACCCTATTTTGTTGTGACTTCTGAAATTGGTTTTTGCAAAGTCCCTGGAACTCATCCAACTAAACTCAGCTTTGACAGACTTTTCTGTTATGAATTTAAGGTAATAAGCTCATGGTCATTTTCTCCTAAAGTTTCTGCCACATGCACAACATCTGCTACCCATTCTCTGTTGGTCAGGATTAAGTCCAAACAAGTTCCTTTTTCCACTTTCTGAAAGATTAAGTCATTGGCAATTGAAGTAAAAAAATGTGTTGGATGTTTCATCCTTGGCAGAATTAGACTTTCAAGAGATGCCAGGAAGTTGGAATCTACTATTGTTCTTGCTACTCGCCTCTGTGAAAAGTATTCTCATTTCTGGGAGATCACCATCCACATCTTTGGGCTACCTAAACACTAGCTAATGTATGACCAGCAGGAAAAAAGGAAACACATCTCAGAGTGCTTCACAGATTAATGGTTGTTTATTTAAAAGCCTTATGTCTTGCTTCTTCACCTCTCTTCATAGAGTCATAGAGTCATAGAATCAAAAGTTGGAAGAGACCTCATGGGCCATCCAGTCCAACCCCCTGCCAAGAAGCAGGAATATTGCATTCAAATCACCCTGACAGATGGCCATCCAGCCTCTGTTTAAAAGCTTCCAAAGAAGGAGCCTCCACCACACTCCGGGGCAGAGAGTTCCACTGCTGAACGGCTCTCACAGTCAGGAAGTTCTTCCTCATGTTCAGATGGAATCTCCTTTCTTGTAGTTTGAAGCCATTGTTCCACGTCCTAGTCTCCAGGGAAGCAGAAAACAAGCTTGCTCCCTCCTCCCTGTGGCTTCCTCTCACATATTTATACATGGCTATAATATCCCCTCTCAGCCTTCTCTTCTTCAGGCTAAACATGCCCAGCTCCTTAAGCCGCTCCTCATAGGGCTTGTTCTCCAGACCCTTGATCATTTTAGTCGCTCTCCTCTGGACACATTCTAGCTTGTCAATATCTCTCTTGAATTGTGGTGCCCAGAATTGGACACAATATTCCAGGTGTGGTCTAACCAAAGCAGAATAGAGGGGTAGCATTACTTCCCTGGACTAGACACTATGCTCCTATTGATGCAGGCCAAAATCCCATTGGTTTTTTTGCCGCCACATCAATGATCAGTGGGAGAGACCTCATGGGCCATCCAGTCAAACCCCCTGCAAGAAAGAAAATGAAGCTACAGCCGTACTAGCACACTCTGTTTAAAAGCTTCCAAAGAAGGAGCCTCCACCACACTCCGGGGCAGAGAGTTCCACTGCTGAACGGCTCTCACAGTCAGGAAGTTCTTCCTCATGTTCAGATGGAATCTCCTCTCTTGTAGTTTGCAGCCATTGTTCCGCGTTCATCCATTTTTTCTCAAGGGGAAAGATAATGTTAGTGAGTTTCACATTTCTTTTCCTTTTTGTGGGGACAGTGTATCCCTAACCCACACAAATGTGGATGGACTGTTATAGCACAAAATGCGATTGTCTAAATAATTCCATTCTCCCACAATTTTGATCTTAAAATGGGGAATATTACTCATAGGATTTGCTATTTCTTTACTATCCCGTGCTCAAACAATGAAAACGCCTGCAGTAAGGCATTTTCAGTGTAGCTCTATCCCATCCCAGTTGTGAGTCATTATATGGCTTCTCTTTCTTATTTAAAGTATAGGGTTGAGAGATATGCCAACACGACTATTAAGACTGCACCATGGAATCTATCTATGGTAATAATAAACCTCGTTGCTTTATCCTCCTTTCACTCCTTTGTCTCCATGCTCCAGAATCCTGTGGATTCTCTTCCGCAGATATGAGGAAAGCAATATCGGTTTCCTGAGTTACAGCTATTATTGGCAATAGATTGTCCTTCCCAGAGTAAGTAATGGGCACCTTATATCACTCCCCCTGTATGCTCCCCAACGCTATAAAATCCGCATTTACATTGTACCAACAATGCTTTATTCACTCTGGGTGCCGGCTCTTAGATAATAACATTTTAAATTGGAGAACTATAATTTAATCAGTTAACTTGTGAAACCCTTATGCAGCTGACCAGCTGTCAGCCTCCTGATTAAGGACTGAGTTCACATTTATAAACTAGCTTTAAAACAGGAGAGAAAATGAAAGAACCTTGTTGGCTCAAAAGGAAAGGAACAGATGTGTGTAAGAGAGAGGGAGATTGAAAGAGAGGGGGAGAGAGGGAAAGAAGGGGCAGATCACTCAACTGCCAGAAAACAGAAGAAATGTATTCCTTAATTCATTTTAAAATGTTGAAAGCAATTCTAACTCCGTTTCCTAAAGTTTGGAGACCTATTTCATCAAACGGATATCTTTCTCAACTTTTAAAACTCTAAAATACACATACACAGAAAGACAGAAATTTCAGAATGGGGTAGAGACATCTCTCCAAAAAGAGAACTCCTTCAGTTGTTTTCACAAATGCCTCCAGAGACAGAGAATCTGCTTTCTCCCACTTAATTTTATGAAGAAGATGAGGATGAGGATGCTTGCCATAGATGCAGGCTAAACTCAGGAGAGAATGCCTCTAGACCATGGCCATATAGCCCAAAAAAACCTACAACCCAGTGATTCTGGCCATGAAAGCCTTCAACAATACAAACCACATGCAAATTTTCTGCAGAATGAGTCCACAATTGTGAATAGTCTTCAAAATTTGCATGGTTTTCAACTACTTTTTCAAAGTGGGAAAAGTGACTGGAGTTACTCATTGTTGCCTTCAGGAAGACATCACTGCTTTCTTTCTCCTACCACCCTCCTTTGTTCTCAGATTACTTCAGTTGTTGGAAAATGATTTGAATGTGGAAAGTAGTAGTTTGCACTCATCTCATCTGAGAGAAGAGAAGGATGCTTTTATTTGTCGTGTCAGGGACAACCAGACCATTGTATTACATTTCTAACAGAACAAAACAAACAAACAGATAAAAAAAACACAGTTTGCAAGCTTGGTAGTTGATTAAATGTCCTTTGACCACTATCTGGCCACTTGGAGTGCTTCTGGTGTTGCTGCAAGAAGGTCCTCCATTGTGCATGTGGCAGGGCTCAGGTTGCATTGCAGCAGGTGGTCAGTGGTTTGCTCTTCTCCACACTCGCATATCATGGATTCCACTTTGTAGCCCCATTTCTTAAGGTTGGCTCTGCATCTTGTGGTGCCAGAGCGCAGTCTGTTCGCCGCCTTCCAAGTCGCCCAGTCTTCTGTGTGCCCAGGGGGGAGTCTCTCATTCGGTATCAGCCATTGGTTGAGGTTCTGGGTTTGAGCCTGCCACTTTTGGACTCTCGCTTGCTGCGGTGTTCCAGTGAGTGTCTCTGTAGATCTTAGAAAACTAGGAGGATGCTGATTCTTATCCTTTCTGAAAAGCTCAGTCAAAAGCAAACTTCTGCAACCTTTTGTAATAGGGCTGGGCAACCACGGAAAAATTTGTTTCTAAACTCGATTCGTTTTTAGGGGGTTTTTGCGTTTCGTTTTTTAAAAGAATTCCGAAATTTTTCTTTAAAAAAGTTCGATATTTACGAAATTCCGGAAATTACAAAACAATTTCGAAACAATAATGAATCGATTTGTTAATGGCGGACGCGATTGCGCAATACGCTAAAAAAACCCTCCAAATGGGACAGGGGGAACTTCTGAAGCTTCCCTCTCCCTCTGTTGTTGACTGTTGGTGTGATAATTTATTTTTTTATCACTGATAAAACAAACAACAACTATAAAACTTGCACCAGACATACGGAAATAATAACGAAATAATAACAAAACAATTTCGAAACAATTTCGAAACCATTACGAAACAATTACGAAATAAATTTTAAAAATTCGTTTTGATTTTAAGTTGCTCCTGAATGGTTCAATATCGGATCGTAAGCCACTTTAAATACGAATTATTAACGAATTACGAAATTAACGAACGAAACCGCCCAGCCCTATTTTGTAACTTGTGTGTTTTTCCTCACTGACAACCTTTGCCAGCTTGACTGCACTCTGCTGTTAGTTGCTTCCATGTGTCCTGGTTTTCATCTATGAATTTTGGAGAGTATATTCTGCTCTTTAAAAAGCCAGATTTAACATCTGGGTCAATAAGACAATGGCAATGGTCACAGAGTTTATCTAGAGGAGGTAGCCAAGAAGTTAAATTGTTCACTTGGTGTCAATAAAGGAATCAGAGGAATTCAGTGCTTACTTGCCTTCACTTCTGCTCCTGGAGAGCTATAGACACCTCCATTGAAAGGTGTCTTAAAAGTTTTTCTCCACTAATTTGGCAGGCACCACAATGGTGTCTCACAGCCATTAGAAATGATTGCAAGCAAATGTGAAAGAAGGGAAACATATGGTCAAAATCACAGACGCTGCACAGATAATGAGAGACAACTTAGGTTCCAATTAGGAATGTTCCTGACAATCAGGGACACCTGAGAGACATTTCTTTATTTAGCAATTGATACACTGCTTTGCCAGTCACTTCAAAGCAGCTTCCAATAAAGATTCTGTTGAAGAAGGTGGCAACAGTGACAATAACATTTCCATTTTTTTTCAAAAGCCTGAGTAGTCACACCTGCTAAAGTAACTAAAGTAAACTCTACAACGCAGGGATCAACCACAAAGGTTCTTGGAATGTGGATGGTATATTTAGCTCTTTTGTTTCACCATTTTCTTTACAAAAGTCATTAAAACTGTGTAGCTTTCAAATATTATGTATCCAGTTTCAAAACTTGTTCTATGCAAAAAGCATGCTTTTTTTGGAGGTGGGGGGAGTGTGTGTTATAGGGATTGGTATAATAACTTGTGCTCTGCTTTGAGTGCTGGAATAGAATTCTGGGTGACCTGTGTTCAAACCTATGCCCAACCATGGACATCCACTGAAGGACTTTGTGCAACCCACACTCTCAGGCAATGACATTCATAGTGTTTTCTTCTTACTAAGGAAATCCAAAGATAGGTTTGCTTTTTAACGATGCTGCACTCACAGAGCTCAGGCGGTGTTGAATTTCAGTGTCAATGTTGACTTCTGTGGAGAGGTGGCTGCCAAGGTAGCAGAAATAGTCAACATTTTCTAATGTTACACCATTAAGCTGTATTTCTGGCATTGGAGAGGGATTGCCTGGTGACTGCTGGAAGAGCACTTTGGTTTTCTCGATATTCAATGACAGACCGGGTTTCTCATATGCTTCTGCGAAGGTGTTTAGAGTGGCTTGTAGGTCTTCTTCTGAATGCACACAGACAACGTTGTCATCAGCATACTGGAGTTCTATAATAGATGTTGTTGTAACCTTGGTTTTGGCTTTCAGCCTGCTGAAGTTAAATAGTTTGCCATTTGTCCGATAGATGATTTTCACTCCGGTGGGAAGCTTCCCATCAACAAGATGAAATATGATAGCGATGAAGATGGAGAATAAAGTTGGGCCAATAACACATCCCTGTTTGACACCTGATTTCACCTTAAATAGGTCACTTTGGGAGCCATTGCTGTCCAAGACTGTTGCCATCATGTCATCATATAACACCTTATCCAAATGACCCATCATCAGTGATGTTTGAAGATCAGGAAGGTTTCTTAACTCTATAAAACAAGGGTGGGCAATGTTTAGCTCAATTCGTAGGAGATCAACTAAAACATCAAAACTCTATTTGTTCCAAAATGGTCTCTAGGTAATTTTGAAGTGTTGTAATATTTTGGCCTCTTGGACCAGTTGAGGTCTAGGAGAAAGCTTTTTTGAAACAGGAGTCAAGCTGGGTGTGATTTCCACACACTCCTTGTTGCTAGAAACAGGAGAAACAAAAAACCATAATATTGTGGGCACATATTTACTTTTTTTTTTGTTTTTCAAGGAATGCAGTGAGATGGCAGCCATACAAGGTCTTCTGTAGGTTTATGTGCCCCCCTGTCCAAATATTATACGGTTGTCCCTTAATGTTACAGAGTCTACTGCATATCGTTAATTGAAGCAAATACATGATATTGTTGTATTCCTGTAAGTTATTTCTGAAGTCTGGCAATCCTATGACAAAACTACATATCATAAAATTTTCTTGGTGTCATTTGCTCAGAAGGGATTGTCTTTCTTTCCTCTGAGGCTGAGAAGTGTCCTCAAGTTCACTCAATGGATTTCCATGAATGAACAGGGGTTCAAACCCTGGCCTCCAGAGTTGTAGGGTCTCATCAGAGGGACAAAATTGCCCATTATACACTGCTTTCACCCCCTTTGAGTCATGGAACCCTTCGGCTCCATTCCCATGATATTGATCTACTTCTGGAGGGGCTCCATGGCAAAAGTGAAGAGGGAGCATATTAAACCACCACTGAGGGATGGCTTAAGTGGAAGGTGGGTGATGCGGGGCTTGGGACAATGGATTCCCCTGCCCCCCTCTGGGCCCCACTGGATTCACCATGATCTATGGCAAATCTACTAGTTGATGTGATGAGGTTAATAGTTCACTGCTCAAACCATTACATGACATTGACTCTGCAACAAAATACTGCCCCTCTTTTGAAACAAATTGTATATTAAATGTCTTGTTTTCAATTAAAAATATATTTCTATGAGACTTCTAGGGATGCAGTTTTACTTGCAAGCAAGCCATCCAGTAGTTCAGGAGTGGGGGAAAAACAGCTTTCTTGTGCCATCTCAGCAAACTGGTTGACAGCAGAGACCTGGGGGAAACCACAAAGGCCAACCAAAGGCTTTGACAGCTCATGACAATTGACAGCTCATGGGCCACTTGTTCTCCACAGCATATTGTTTCTCACAGTTTCCCATATTTAGAAACATGCAAAGCCCCCTGAGATAGCTATACATCTTGTGCATTTCATGCATTGTCTTCTGAAATTGCTACAGATGCATTGCCTGGTTGTCCCAAATCACCAATGAAAACTCCAGCACTTAGATATTGAGGGATTTCCCCCAGATGTTGATGAAATCTAAATTTATCAGTGTTTCTAAGATGTTCCATTTTTCTACCTTATCCTAGAAACTTGGTCCAGCTGAAAGTGCTGGAGTCAACATACACTACAATGGAAAGGGGGGGGGGGGTTACTAATCAGAGTGGACAGAAAGCACTGGAGGATTTCTCAACAGACTTGGCATTTGGTTCTTCATTTCCTTCGTTCATTAGGAAAATTAAGTGAGTATGAAACAATGATGTACTAAGACTGTGACAGATCAGAAACCTCTGATGAAATATGAGCAACACTAATGACCTATGCACGTGACAACCTAGCAGAGCTGTCAATAATGGAGAGATGTGAAGGAATTCATCCACCTCACCCTGTGTCTATTGTGGAGTCAAAACAGAACTTAATGATCAGTAATGTAATCCTACATATGTTGACTCAGATGTAAGTCTTACCGAGTTCCATGGGATTTCCTGCCTCTTAAAGGATAAGGTTGTGCTACGTATTGCGCATACGGTTGCCCTAGAAGAAATAAAATTCAATACATGTCTCCCAAAGTAGTTGTTAAGACAGCTAACTCAGAAGCGTCTTTTAAGTATCAGCAGAGTTTCAACTGGTTAAACTCAACATAGATCTGAGTTCAGCTGAGTATGTAAAAAGTAGTCCTGCTGAATAATTAAACACCTTTGAGATATCTAGAATTTTAAGGGCCCAAAATCTTACAAACTGTATTATTCCTATGCTCATTTTCATCCATAAGTCATCCACCAGAAGACAAATACTTAGTTGATGAACAGCTAACATGAGATGTGAAAGGCTTCCCATGTTCAAGCTGCAAAAAGTAGGGCCACAGAACCATAGGGTTGGAAGAGACTGCAAGAGCTATAAAGATTAAATCATTGCTGATGACTATCCAACCTCTGTTCAAAGATCCCTAAAGACATTAATATAGCTGACCAGATCTATGGCAGAATGGATATGGCATCGTCCCTTCCAGTTATTTTATGACTCTGTGATATAACATCAACAAGATTTCAGCCTGCACTCCATACGTCCAAATTATTATTATTATTATTATTATTATTATTATTATTATTATTATTATTATTGCAGTTTATAAATTCTAGCACTTAATTCACTTGTTGGTTTACATACATTTCACACTTTGAAACCCAGTTGGATGGGAATCTCTCAGGAGTGCTCTAGTTTTGCATTCATAAAAAGCAGCTGATTGGACTGGATAACCTTGACAAACCCTTTCTGCTCTGGGATTCTTTAAGTCGTGCTCAAATTTATTCTAGGCCTTTCATTTCCAAAGTCCTCCATAAATGGCTGTGCCATTTTTTCCTAAGCAATTGTTGTTGTTGTTTATTCATTCAGTTGCTTCCAACTCTTCATGACCTCATGGACCAGCCCATGCTGGATCTCCCTGTCGGCCATCACCACTCCCTCTGTCACGATGCCAGGGCTCTGCCTTATTCAGGTAGAGATGAACCAAACAAAAACCCAGTTTGTATAAAACAATTTAATTAAAACAGCCCTTACTTTCTGTCTGTTTAAATAGTCCAAAACATAAAACGTAAAGATAGCACTCAGCCACAGAATATAAAACAACACTGTCAGCAAACACTGTTGCAGGTTCAAGATAACACCGCAGTCAAAAGGTCCAGTCCAGTGGTCAAAAGCCGAGAGTTTGATGAGCAAAGTACAGAGTTCAAGAGTCTATAATGTAGTCAAAAGCCAGTCCTAAGATTCAAGGTTCCAGGAAACAGGTCAGGAAACTGAAAATCCACAAACGGGGGTGGGGGTCAGCAGCATCTACTACAAAGATAAGACAAATACTTATCTCCCAAAGATCAGTCTCAAGGCTAGCTCCTTATATCCAGAAACACCCAGCTGCAGCCTACTCTTGCATACCTCCACACTTAATTGCTTTCACCCATGAACTCTTACTTACAGATTACTCAACCCTTTAGAACTAAGACTTACATTAACCCTTCCATCACCAACTGCTAGGCTTACTACCACCAACCACCAACAACTGCAGAACATGATACATGACACCCAGCTCCTTCAAAGTCAAGCCAGTCACTTCAAAGATACCATCCATCCATCTTGCCCTTGGTTGGCACCTCTTCCTTTTCCTTCCATTTCCTCAGCATCATTATCTTCTCCAAGTTTTCCTGTCTTCTCATTATGTGGCCAAAGTATTTTATCTTTGCCTCTTAATACTCTTCCCTCCAGTTTCCTGAAGTATGGACTGGTTGGATCTTCTTGTGGTCCAAGGCACTCTCAGAATTTTCCTCCAACACAACAGTTCAAAAGCATCTATCTTCCTTTGCTCAGTCTTCCTTATGGTCCAGCTCTCATATCCATAGGTTACTACAAGGAATACCATTGCTTTAGCTATGCAGATCTTTGTTGTGATGTCTCAACTCTTCACTATTTTATTGAGATTGGTCACTGCTATCCTTCCAAGAAGTAAACGTCTTCTGGTTTTCTGGCTGCAGTGTGCATTTGCAATTGTATCTTCTGTTTAATACTTTGGGTCTCCTTCTAAGCATTCCCCATTGTTATCCAGGACAACCAGACATCAATTTCCTTCCTATCTGTCTCATCCCCTCTCTACCTTCTCAAATTAGACTCATGGCATGAAAACATTTGTTGCGTACATTATGAACTCCATAACTTAAAACACCTCAAATAACAAACATCTTAAAGTACTGCTGTGGCATTGTATTAGTCCCAAGGCAACCTGCTCTTTCTCCAAAGACACATTATAAAGAGAGAAAGTGCCTGAGAAGCCTAATCCCAGCAAAGTCAGGTGTGCAGAGAGAGACAGATAATACATGTCAAATTGCTGAAGGTCACTCGTCAAACTTTAAACTCTGAAAAATAAGCCAGTTCTTAGCCTTCCCACATGAAAACTAACAACCACTCTTCTCAAACCAAGCTATCCTACATTGCCCAGTTCCTTAGCCTTTCAACCTCAAAATTAGCAAAAGCAATCTGAAACCTAACCTCTCACACGCTGGCCCATTTCAGATCAATTCATTGAGCTATTTTTCTGAGGATTAAGTCATAGGTTATTCTCCTGCCTAGACATCCTTTTCTGGTTTTCCATTGGAAGAATGTCATTCATCTGACCCAGCGGTGGCATAGGGCTGCTCAGGCAGCCCTATAATAAGTGGCTAAGACTCACATTTTCCTCCCCCCACATCAACAGCATGAAACTTGCCTCTTCTGGAGGAATCGTTTCTTGGGGTAGCAAGGTCAGTCAATCTCCAAGCTCATTTGGTCTTCAGCGTCTCTGCTGAGGCTGCCAACGAAGGTGCCAATTAGTGCCAGTTTTCTGATCTGAGCCGTGCTCAATGGACTGAAACCAGCAAGGCGGTGCAAGAAGATCGCTGAGCAGCTATCACAACAAGAAAGTAGAACTTTTAAAAATCACAATGGTATAAAGGCATTGGAGAACAGTGGCAATGAGCATAGGTGAAGTGACATTTCCTATACATAATGCTCCCATTTGAAGTGGCATGTTTAGGGGTAAATTCTAAGATATATTATTAACACAAGTCACAACTGCCACACTGATCTTGCCATAATTTATTTTTCATCTGGCTTTCATATTTTCTGAATGATTGTGATGGCGGTTGAGAGTCTAGATTAGCCACTTAGTTACTTAACTAAGTGGCTGCTCTACATCAGTTGCTTAATCCAGGGGCAATTTCAACCTGGGCGTCAGGACCCCTGGCGGGATCACAAGGGGGGTGTCAGAGGGGTCACCAAAGTCCATCAGGAAACCCAGTATTTTCTGTTGGTCATAGGGGTTCTGTGTGTGAAGTTTGACCCAATTCTATCATTGGTGGGGTTCAAGGGGTTCTTTGATTGTAGGTGAACTATAAATCCCAGCAACTACAACTCCCAAAGTTCAAAGTCTATTTTCCCCAAACTCCAGCAGTGTTCATATTTGGGCTTATTGAGTATTTGTGTCAAGTTTGGTCCAGAGCCATCATTGTTTGAGTCCACAGTGCTCTCTGGATGTAATGACAACTCCCAAATTCAAGGTCAATACCCACCAGACCTTTGGAGTATTTTCTGTTGATCCTGAGAGTTCTATGTGCCAACTTTGGTTCAATTCCATCGTTGGTGAAGTTCAGAATGCTCTTTGATTGTAGGCGAATTATAAATCCCAGCAACTAAAACTCCCATTAGCTAGTGACATCATACAGTTAAAACAGAACTTTCAGGAAATCATCACATCTATTGTGTGATCTCTGTATGTGTTTTAGTCATAAAATTTTGACAGCAAAGAAAAGAAACATTGCAACAGTTTTTGTTACATGTTTTTGTAGTATCTCCTAACAGATAAGCCAAATACCATTCAGACAGTCTTCTAGGAAGACTATTAAAACACGATATCAGTCATACGAAACACAATAGAACAGCCAAACAATTTAAAACAGACTGGGGTGATATCAATTCAAGAATTGTTTAAATAATGTATAAACATAATAGGCTTGGTTATCATTTAGTACAATTTTAAAAGGAGACAAACCCAAGTATTACACCTGTTCAAACATTGAAAGAGAGAGGGAGAGAAGAGATGGGAGGGAATAAAGTAGTCCTATATTTTTATTTTTTTTAAAACCATTGAAGAAATGGAAGAATAGAATAATAATTATTTCAAAAATGGCATGAATAACTGTGGGCATGGAGTACCAAAAAAGTTTATAAAGCTACTGTCCTCCCAACCCTGCTATATGCCTGCGAAACGTGGACTGTCTACAGACATCACACTCAACTCCTAGAGCGATTCCATCAGTGTTGCCTCTGGAAAATCCTGCAAATTTCTTGGAAAGAGAGGTGAAAAAGTGTCAACATTCTGGAAGAAGACTACCGGATTGGGTTGTTGTAGGTTTTTTCGGGCTATATGGCCATGGTCTAGAGGCATTCTCTCCTGACGTTTCGCCTGCATCTATGGCAAGCATCTCACTACCTCTGATGCAGGTAGATGCAGGTAAAACGTCAGGAGAGAATGCCTCTAGAACATAGCCATATAGCCCGAAAAAACCTACAACAACCCAGTGATTCTGGCCATGAAAGTCTTTGACAATACTACCAGCATTGATGAGATGCTCCTACACCATCAACTCCGCTGGACTGGCCACATTGTCTGGATGCCTAATCACCATCGCCCAAAACAGATACTATACTCTGAAATCAAGAATGGGAAACGTAATGTTGGTGGACAGGAAAAAAGATTTAAAGATGGGCTTAAAGTCAACCTTAAAAACTGTGGCATAGATACTGAGAACTGGGAAGCCGTGGCTCTTGAGTGCTCTATCTGGAGGTCAGCTGTGACCAGCAGTGCTGCAGAATTCGAAGAGGCATGAATGGCGGGTGAAAGGGAGAAGAGCACTAAGAGGAAGGTGCATCAAGCCAACCCTAACCAGGACTGTCTTCCACCTGGAAACCGATGTCCTCATTGCGGAAGAACATGTGGATCAAGAATAGGGCTCCACAGCCAAGACACTACACTTGAAGGGAGGGTGAAAGGGAGAATCATGCCAAGAGGAAGGCACATCAAGCCAACTCAGACCGGGACCGCCTTCCACCTGGAAACTGATGTCCTCACTGTGGGACAACATGTAGATCAAGTATAGGGCTTCACAGCCACCTACGAACCCACCGCCAAGACACCAAACTTGTAGGACCATTATCATTGGCCTATGAGGAATACCCTAAGTAAGTAAGGAGTACCAAATGTGGTGACTTTCCACATCCATGCGGGCAGGAGGAAATACACTTTGTTGCCTTAAAAATATCTGTAGGCAAATATATATATATATATATATATATATATATATATATATATATGCACAGATTATGAATAGCCTTTTCCTGTTGAAACTATTTTCGAATGAAGCTTTTAAAGTTTAATGCAACTTTTGCATTGCTGACCAAGGTTTTGAAAATAAATAATTAAATGGAAAAAGAGCAAATAAAGCACACCATAGTACAAAGCTACCGTTTGCTCCTAGGGGACTTGGCCATCATTCAGAATACCTGCAAATAGCCCTGTGTTTATCCATTTGTTTCCAAAGATGGTAAATCTTTTTCATAGAATTATTGTGATCAGTCCCTTGGGGACCACAGTTTCTATCTGCTGTCATTTTACTGCCTTCTCATTCATTGCCAGAACTCTCCACCTGTCCCTAGAAAACATATGCTACAGGTTACCCAAAACACTTTGGACTGGAACTGCTTTGGATTTCAGATTTTCCCCCAGAATTTTGAATACCTATCTTTTCAAATATAGCATTATCTCATAAGGTAAAGGTACAGGTTTCCCCTGACATTAAGTCTAGTCATGTCTGACTTTGGGGGTTTGTGCTCATCCCTATTTCTAAGCCAATGAGCAGGTGTTGTCTGTAGACACCACCTAGTCATGTGGCCAGCATGACTGCATGGGGCGCTGTTACCTTCCCACCAGAGCGTGTCATGAATGACTTTTCAATAACTTTAAAGCATAGGTTCTTTTTATTGCAATTTCCAGTGTGAGAGGGTATATCAGATTACAGAAAAACATTTAGATATACAAACATACAGATTCTATGCAACTACATTGAATTTACAATTACATTGGTTAAAAAACAACAAAGGGGAATTACATTTTCACTCAACATTCACACCACATGTACCGGCATTCATCCTCAGGCATTCAAGTATTACCATATCATTTTCTCCCTCCTTGGAAAAGCACCTGTTAGGCCGGACCCTGCTTTCCTGCAGCCTGCCAATGCATAGTTCCATAACTTCCATAATGCTAAAACTTCAAAACGGCAAAATGCCAAAACTTCTTTCCCTAAGAGCAATGCCAAGGACCTGATCTCTCTTTTCCATACAGCAGAACCTGACTCCCTGCACAAAATCTTATTCATCTCAGCTTCTGACAGGAAGGTATCTAAATTTGTGGTGTCCCCCATAAACAGAAAGTATTTGATCAAGTGCAGTTGTACAAGGAAGAGCTTTTCCCACCCTTATTATTGAACACTTGACCCTAGCTCATAGTTGGTATGGATATCATCTGCCCTGAGAAATTTTATCTTCCAAATTCCCAAATCTGCTTTTGCACCTTCATTGATCCCAAATAGCAATCTAAATCACTCCCTGCTGGTCTCGAGTAAAAATCTATATTTCCATGTGATGAGGTAGTGGGAATCTGCATGGTGAATCATCTAGCTGGGAAATGCTTTTAAAATGGGATTGAAGAGTGCAAACTCAGGAAGCGTAGCTGTTCGGAAAGAATCAATGGGTCTTATGAAGCCCATTATCATAACATCATGTCCCCAGTACGGGAGCGGGGATAAGTATGCTATTGTTAAATTAGGTAGTGCCATCTTAGCGAGGAAAACAGAAATGTAATGTTTGCTAATTGAACTATAAAAATAATAATTACCTTTGATGTAGGGGAATGCGATGTCTCTCGGCACTCAGCCCTGATTGTATAAATTGAAGCTGTTATCATCACAGCCTAAACTAGATTAGAAGTGAACCTCTCAAATTGCATTCGGGTGATACTGAATGTAAACAAAGTGCCGGGTGCTTTTTCTAGCGATGGCTGGCCTTCCATCTATTTGCCCCCATTTTCAATCTCTTTTTCTTGCCACATTGTAGCCCTTTCGTTTGCTTGGTCACTAAACTGGAATGTGAGCTCCTGCCACATTTCTCCTTTTGGAAGACCTCCAAGCTTTTCATTATGGATACCTTTCATTATGGATAGCAGTAGCCAACCAGGAATATGATACACATGGATATACTGGATTTCATCTTTTTTATTTAATTAAGATGGCAGATATCCATCAATCCCACAGTAGGATCAAAGAAAGAAAGCTTAACCAATGGCTAACTTGTTAAGAGCATCTATATCAGTGTTTCTCAACCTGGGGGGTCGGGACCTCTGTGGGGGTCGAAAGGGGGTGTCAGAGGAATCGACAAAGACAATCAGAAAACACATGGTCATGGGAAGTGTGGGATATTTGGCCCAATTCTGTTTTTGGTGGGATTCAGAATGCTCTTTGATTGTAGGTGAACTATAAATCCCAACAACTACAACTCCCAAATGTCAAGGTCTGTATCCCCAAACTACACCGGTGTCCACATTTGGGCATGTTGAGTATGCATGCCAAGTTTGGTCCAGATCTATCATTGCTTGAGTCTACAGTGCTCTCTGAATGTAGGTGAATTACAACTCCAAAACTCATGGTCACTGCCCACCAAACTCTTCCAATATAGGAGTTCTATGTGTCGAGTTTGGTTCAAGTCCATTGTTGGTGGAGTTCAAAATGCTCTTTGATTGTAGGTTAACTATAAATCCCAGCAACTACAACTCCCAAATGACAAAATCAACCCCCCCCCCAACCCCACCAGTGAATGAAAATACATCCTTCATATCACGCAAAATTATTCCTTGATTCTTTCAGACCAAAAACTCCCGCCTGTTTCAGTTCTTCAGGCTTTCAAAACATACCTATTTCCCCCAGTTTAACTTTGGTGACCTGGGTCTCTTGAATGCATAGTTTGGTTCTAATTAGCAACTGCTCAATGTCCTCCAAGTAATTTTAATCTGAGCTTCAGAGACCCCTCAGAAAATAATAAAAAAGCACTATCTTCTTATTATAAGACATCCTGGGACCTTAATTTGTTTATCTCCATGATTTAGATAGGTTTTCTTATGATAGCTCTGCGAGAGTGCCCAGGCAACACAATCCGCTGCATGATGTTGGGTCTTAGAAGCTGCAGAACAACTGGGAGGAGACCACCCTGCACCTCCTCCCTTGCTCTAGTATTATTCATATTTCCAAGAATTAATATCTTGATTGGCAAGAGCTACCAAATGGGCTCATGCTACCTAGTATGGGTCTTCTCATATTGCCAACATGAAGGAGGGCCTCCTACTGTCCAGAAATAATGTCTGTCAATTAAAAAAACCCCAGCATCCCACAGAGCAGGTATAACATGTAAATCAAGACTAAGCACCAAGCAAGGTAGCTGGAAGGAAGCCAGATTACTCTCAACAACTGACAACTGGATTTCATATTAGAGCAAATTTATTTCTAGTAGAAGGGAGATATTTTGTTCTGCAAGGTACCTAGCAAGACAGCAAGAGTTTCTTTTTTCTGGCCAAACAGTAGTGTTCCATAAAACAGTTGTCCTGTTGATGTGTTGTAGAAGGCTTTCATGGCTGGAATCATGGGTTGCTGTAAGTTTTTCATGCTGTATGTCTATGTTCCAGAAGCATTCTCTCCTAATGTTTCATCTGCATCTATGGCAGGCATCCTCAGAGGTTGTGAGGTCTGTTGGAAACTAGAAAAATGGGTTTATATATCTGTGGACTGCCCAGGGTGGGAGAAAGAACTCTTCTCTGTTGGAGGAAGATGTGAATGTTTCGATTGACCACCATGATTAGCATTGAATGGTCCAGAAGTTTTCAAGGAGTGGCTTCTACTGCTTGGGGGAATCCTTAGTTGAGAGATTATAACCTGATTGTTTCTTCTCTGGAGCCTGCTTGTCTTTATTTACTGTTATGATTTTAGAGGGGTTTTTTAGTACTGGTAGCCAGATTTTGCTCATTTTCATGGTTTCTTCCTTTCTGTTTAAATTGTCCACATGCTTCATTTGGATTTCAGTGGCTTCTCTGTGTATTATGACATGGTAGTTGTTAGAGCAGTCCAGCATTTCTGTGTTCTCAGGTAATATGCTGTGTCCAGGTTGGTTCATAAGGTGCTAATCAAGGTGGGCAATTGTCAGGTTTTACAATGTATTGTAATGTAATATAGTTGCTAATAGGCTTCTATTGGAAATGCTGAGTCATGCTTTAACTGTATATAGAACTTCATTTGGGGAATGTGTTTTGGCCTAGTCCAGGTGATTGTGAATGATGTAATCCTGGGTCTGAGTTAAGTTAATGAGTTGGGAACCAATCAGAGATTGCTATGTGTAATTGTATAGAATTGTATATAAGGAAGTCATGTACAGTGTATTCTCTCTCCTTGTGCTGTGAGGCTCAATGTAATTGATTAAAAAAACCTGTCTGCTAAGACATGATATAACTGTGTGCTGTGGTAAGTTTGTAATGTCATCTAGACTGGGGGAAAGACAATGGTAAAACTGACAATGGGCGGGCATGTCCTCAACTTGGACAACTGTCTGTAAAAGAGTTCCAAAGTGACTGCAATTTGTGGGAGCAGTTGACTGAAAAGCTACTGGAAAGTGCTGAAGTTGTGCAACTGATCTGCTGCTGAAATTAATTGTGAAATTAATCTCAACAGCAATTGAAACATTCACACCTACCTCAAACAGACAAGAGTTCTTTTTCCCGACCTGGGCCTTCCACCGATATATAAATCCATTTTCCTAGTTTCCAATAGACTTCACAACCTCTGAGGATGTCTGCCATAGATGCAGGCAACGCATCAGGAGATAATGCTTCTGGAACATGGCCACACAGCCTCAAAAACTTACAGCAACCCAGTTGTCCTGTGCATGAGCAAGAGCTGGATAGAGTTTCTGTGGAGTTAAATCAGCACCCCAAGCTGACCTGACATTTTTCCTTAGGCTAAACATTTGGGAAGCAGGAAAGATGATGGCCAAGATGCTACATGTCAGCCTACATTTTGTAGCTTTATGAGTTCATAAATACATTGTAGGAGTACAACAAAGTCCTGCTAGAGATTTATGACGGTGGACTTCCGAACACCACAAGAATGTTCTAATGCACATCAGGTACTTGTGATACAAACAGAATACTTCTGGTGTGTATCAGATGCTCTTAATGTGATTCAGCACTTCCTGGTTAGTGCCTGGTGCCCACAGTGAAACTCCCAATGTGCATTTGTGCCCATTGCATTTCAGGCCAGGACATGGCATATTGGTCACACTATCCTTGAGTATTGGAAGCCCATATGGTGTAATACAACAGCAGGCCTTTGATGAATATGGAAATTGCAAAGTTACTTAATACAGTTTTATACAAATGTAAAGAAATTTACAAAAGTTTAAGTTCCAAGTACAATTCTAGCCTACTTCAAATAAGAAGGGAAAATCTTCTCATCCCTAAAGTATCACGATGTGACTGGACAATGATTTTAATAAGAAGATGCTGATGATATATATTTTTATTGGTTTTGTATGGTTTTATATTATATGCTAATGATTTTAATTGTATGTTATGGTACTGGGGCATTGAACTGTTGACGACTATAAACCACCTTGAGTTGCCTTTGGGCTGAGAAAGGCGGTATATAAATATGGTAAATAAATAATAAATAAATAGTGTTTGGCTGAGGTCAAAATCTATACTTAGGTAGTTACAAAAATGATTGAACTACGCTGCCCTTCTTCTGAATCCCAACATTGCACAACTGATTGTGCATTTGTTAGTATCATTGCTTACAGATTCACAGTACAGCAAACAAAGTGCAAGGGCTCTGTCTGCAATCCTTCTGATTTGGTTGGGGGAAAAAAACATCCCCAGATATTTTCCATATATACCTAAGTTAGCTTTCATGACCTCGAGATGGATCCTATTCAACTCTGCATATCCATTCCAGGATTTTAGATGGAGGAGTATGAGTCAGAGAAGCCCTTAGCAGGGGCTTCACACAGCATGTGGCTTCTCCACACCACAGCTGCAAAATTGTCAAGCATCAGCTTCAACTCCTGCCTTGGTGTGTGACAGCCCTAACTGTCCTTGTTTTCCCTTTGTCTGTTTTAATTTATAATCATCAACATGCCTTGACAGTTCCCCTCCTCCCATCTCCGATACCATTCCCTCCACCCTCACACCCCCAATACCATACAGGAGGTGGAGAGCGAGAAAGAAATTGCCACCTTGAAATTAGCCTAGGCAATTGCAGATGGCATAATGACACCACATAATCGTCGCAATTTAAGTCACAGGGAATCAAAGCTCGTTCCCTCCAAATGTTTCTTCCCTCCTCCTCCTCCCCACCTCCGTCCCCCAAATTAAAGCATCTAAAAACAGGAGATTGCAAACAACGTTTGACTCCTTAAGCAGGATCCATCTTGAAGGATGGGGCGACAACAAGCCTTGCCTCTGAACATCTTGGTCTGGAAGAGATGACTTCTGCAGAGGAGTGTCACTTGAATTTACCCCACAGGGGGTAAGAAAAGAGGGGGAAGCGGGAATGCAGCTGCTCCATCTGTTCCGACAATGCCACATTCCTCTCTCTCCACTCAATAACGAAGACTCTCAAGCGATCTTTCAACAGAATGACTCCGCAGCATTAAAAATGCATTTCAATACATAGCTTGTTTAAATATTTAACCCTCCTCGGCTTTGAACGATTGATTCAGATTGGTGCTTGTTTAGATGTGTGGGAAACATTGATTTTCATAGAAATGGGAGCATAAATTCGCATAGGCTCTCAGATGACTGAGAATGCAAGAGGAAGGCTAAATTAATGGGGCTCCATCTTGGAATGTGAGGTGTACAGAAGGAGAAGGACATATCTGTACCATTAGTCTGCTCTGGTCATGATCATAGACTAAAGTACAGAAGGAGAAGGACATATCTGTACCATTAGTCTGCTCTGGTCATGATCGCAGACTCAAGTACAGAAGGAGAAGGACATATCTGTTCCATTAGTCTGCTCTGGTCATGATCACAGACTCAAGTACAGAAGGAGAAGGACATATCTGTACCATTAGTCTGCTCTGGTCATGATCGCAGACTCAAGTACAGAAGGAGAAGGACATATCTGTACCATTAGTCTGCTCTGGTCATGATCGCAGACTCAAGTACAGAAGGAGAAGGACATATCTGTGCCATTGGTCTGCTCTGGTCATGATCACAGACTCAAGTACAGAAGGAGAAGGACATATCTGTACCATTAGTCTGCTCTGGTCATGATCGCAGACTAAAGTACAGAAGGAGAAGGACATATCTGTACCATTGGTCTGCTCTGGTCATGATCACAGACTCAAGTACAGAAGGAGAAGGACATATCTGTACCATTAGTCTGCTCTGGTCATGATCGCAGACTCAAGTACAGAAGGAGAAGGACATATCTGTGCCATTGGTCTGCTCTGGTCATGATCACAGACTCAAGTACAGAAGGAGAAGGACATATCTGTACCATTAGTCTGCTCTGGTCATGATCGCAGACTAAAGTACAGAAGGAGAAGGACATATCTGTACCATTGGTCTGCTCTGGTCATGATCACAGACTCAAGTACAGAAGGAGAAGGACATATCTGTACCATTAGTCTGCTCTGGTCATGATCATAGACTAAAGTACAGAAGGAGAAGGACATATCTGTACCATTAGTCTGCTCTGGTCATGATCGCAGACTCAAGTACAGAAGGAGAAGGACATATCTGTACCATTAGTCTGCTCTGGTCATGATCGCAGACTCAAGTACAGAAGGAGAAGGACATATCTGTACCATTAGTCTGCTCTGGTCATGATCGCAGACTCAAGTACAGAAGGAGAAGGACATATCTGTACCATTAGTCTGCTCTGGTCATGATCGCAGACTCAAGTACAGAAGGAGAAGGACATATCTGTACCATTAGTCTGCTCTGGTCATGATCGCAGACTAAAGTACAGAAGGAGAAGGACATATCTGTACCATTAGTCTGCTCTGGTCATGATCGCAGACTCAAGTACAGAAGGAGAAGGACATATCTGTACCATTAGTCTGCTCTGGTCATGATCGCAGACTCAAGTACAGAAGGAGAAGGACATATCTGTACCATTAGTCTGCTCTGGTCATGATCGCAGACTCAAGTACAGAAGGAGAAGGACATATCTGTTCCATTAGTCTGCTCTGGTCATGATCGCAGACTAAAGTACAGAAGGAGAAGGACATATCTGTACCATTAGTCTGCTCTGGACATGATCGCAGACTCAAGTACAGAAGGAGAAGGACATATCTGTGCCATTAGTCTGCTCTGGTCATGATCGCAGACCAAGTACAGAAGGAGAAGGACATATCTGTACCATTAGTCTGCTCTGGTCATGATCGCAGACTCAAGTACAGAAGGAGAAGGACATATCTGTACCATTAGTCTGCTCTGGTCATGATCGCAGACTCAAGTACAGAAGGAGAAGGACATATCTGTACCATTAGTCTGCTCTGGTCATGATCGCAGACTCAAGTACAGAAGGAGAAGGACATATCTGTACCATTAGTCTGCTCTGGTCATGATCGCAGACTAAAGTACAGAAGGAGAAGGACATATCTGTACCATTAGTCTGCTCTGGTCATGATCGCAGACTCAAGTACAGAAGGAGAAGGACATATCTGTACCATTAGTCTGCTCTGGTCATGATCGCAGACTCAAGTACAGAAGGAGAAGGACATATCTGTACCATTAGTCTGCTCTGGTCATGATCACAGACTCAAGTACAGAAGGAGAAGGACATATCTGTACCATTAGTCTGCTCTGGTCATGATCGCAGACCAAGTACAGTAGGAGAAGGACATATCTGTACCATTAGCCTGCTCTGGTCATGATCACAGACTCAAGTACAGAAGGAGAAGGACCAGGGCCGGCCCTTCCATTACGCGAAGTAAGCGGTCGCAGAACACTTTTTTTTTGCCAGGGGCGCAGAGGCGCCTCTGTAAATGCCCCTCGACCACTTGAGGAGCGCCCCCTCAGCTCACAACAGCCCTAGCAGTCCGGGGGGAGCCTCGGCTTTCTTGCCTTGCTGCCGGGCGATCCTCTTCCCAAAGGGGCCGGGCCCTTGAGCCTCGGCTAGCCTCTCTCGTTCCTGCTCCACCCAGCCACCGGGTGCGCGAGCAGAGCCGGCGCTCAATCGTTCTCCACGTTCGATCCCTTCCCCATGACCGGCTCCCTTTCCCGATCCCCCGACGCTCCACCCGTCTCCTCTCCCGCTTCGGGTCCGGAGGCGTGTGTGAAGACCCCAGCGTGCGCACCAAAATTCGCCTCTTCTCCTGACTTCAGCCATTGGGACAAAGAGAGAGAGAGAGAGAGAGAGCCCCTCCGGCTGGAGGTATCTCCCACCTCCGCTCCCTCCTTTGTTTTTGCGCCTACCTTCAGGAAAGGTGGGCATCTCCACCTCTGTCTCTCTCTCTCTCTCTTGGTCCCAATGGCTGAGGAGAAAGTCAGGAGAAAAGTTGACTTTTGGTGCACATGCCAGGGTCTTCAGGCATGCCTCCGGACCCAAAGCGGGCCAGGCAAGGGAGCAAGTGCGGCGTGTAGTTACTGGGATGTATAGTTCACCTACAATCAAAGAGCATTCTGAACTCCACCAATGATGGAATTGAACCAAATATGGCACACAGAACTCCCACGACAAACAGAAAATATATATCAATGATTTTGGGGGGGGGGGGGGCAAAAATACTGTTTGCTTACCATTGAAAATTACCTAGGGCCGCCTCTGAGAAGGACATATCTGTACCATTAGTCTGCTCTGGTCATGATCACAGACTCAAGTACAGAAGGAGAAGGACATATCTGTACCATTAGCCTGCTCTGGTCATGATCGCAGACTCAAGTACAGAAGGAGGACATATCTGTTCCATTAGTCTGCTCTGGTCATGATCGCAGACTCAAGTACAGAAGGAGGACATATCTGTTCCATTAGTCTGCTCTGGTCATGATCGCAGACTCAAGTACAGAAGGAGGACATATCTGTTCCATTAGTCTGCTCTGGTCATGATCGCAGACTCAAGTACAGAAGGAGAAGGACATATCTGTTCCATTAGTCTGCTCTGGTCATGATCGCAGACTCAAGTACAGAAGGAGAAGGACATATCTATACCATTAGTCTGCTCTGGTCATGATCGCAGACTAAAGTACAGAAGGAGAAGGACATATCTGTGCCATTAGTCTGCTCTGGTCATGATTGCAGACAAAGATTCCTTTTTTGGACCAGAACAGCACCAAGTGTGATTTCTGACTTGGGGTGGTCAGGGATTGCTGAGAAATGTTTCTGGTGTCATCTCTCATTTCTAATACTTCGTTTGATGGAGAAGCTTGGTCAATTTAGCTAATCAAGTGCATTCGCTCTTGTCTCAGACGTCTGTTTAGGGGGAACGTGGTATAACACAAGAATAGCAGGAGGCTGAAGGACTCCAGACACAATGAATCCACCTTCTTCTGAAGGCTCCTCTTCTGAGTCAGGGTGCTTGTAATAGTTTTGAAAAGTGATCAATGCTCAGTGAAAAGACAACATGAATCATATGAAAGAGATCCTTGAAGCTTGCAGAGATGACCTCAGTTTGAAGAATCTGGACATGATTTTCTGTCTGAAGCTTGGAAAAATCCACCATCAAAATCAACACTGCTGGAACAGACAAACAAAATGACTGATTTGGTATAAGATTGTGTTCTATTCTTATACAAAGAAAGAGAATTTCAGAAGAATCATCTCTACTATCTTGCCTTTTTCTATTCCAATAGCATTATAACAACCTTCTATAGAGTAAAGTGACTGCAGTTGCAAAGAACTGGATGTATAACTACCTGGCCATGCTTTTGATGTGAAATAAAGTAATATTTTTTTCAAAGCCAAAAGGGAGCCACTTCCATCTGTGTTCAGGGTAATGGTGGTAATTTATGTCTACCAGTCTTTGATTATTTATTTATTTGTTTATTTTACTGTATTTATATTCTTCCCTTTTCCCCATGGGGACTCAAGGCAGCGGACACCCACATAGCATGATCACAGTTTTAACAATGCAATGCCTCCAATGTACACATAATAAAATACATAATAAAATCTAATAATTACATTAATTAATTAAAATCTGTTTCTGTTTCAATAACAGTCTGGTGGCCTTATCTCTGCTGAATTCTGTAGTTAGAGACTCCATCAAGTATGTCCATAGTCTATTTCTATAGCAATTGTCATCATTGTCGCTGTCATTGTCAGCAAGATTACCCAAAGGCCTGGTTCCACATCCATGCTTTTAACTTCTTTCTAAAGGAAAGGAGGGACGATGATAATCTAATTTCACCGGGGAGTGAATTCCACAGGCGGGGGGCCACCACCGAGAAGACCCTGTCCCTCGTCCCCGCCAAGCGCGTTTGCGACAGAGGTGAGGCAAAGAGCAGGGTCTCCCCAGAAGATCTTAAACTCCGAGGTGGGATGTAGAAGGAGATATTTGGACAGGTACACTGGGCCAGAACCGTATAGGGTTTTATAGGTCAAGACCAGCACTTTGAACTGTGCTTTATTTATTTATTTATTTATTTATTTATTTATTTATTTATTTCGGGTACTTCTACCCTGCCCTTCTCAACCCCCTAAGGGGGACTCAGGGTGGCTTCCAACTGGCATACATTGATGCCTACAATTCACACAATAAAATACACAATAACAATAATTATAACAATTAAAACATTACATTAATAGAATAAAAATACAATGAAAAGCCAGCCTGGTGGCCATTGTTTTGCCAAGTCCGTAATTAATAAATTCATTCCGCTTATCATAGTCCATTTCCAAAGCTTTAGTTGTCATTGTCCATTGTGCTTGGAACTGGACTGGCAGCCAGTGGAGCTGACATAACAGGGCGGTGGTGTGCTCCCTGTATGATGCTCCAGTGAGTAGTCTAGCAGCGGCCTGTTGGACTAGTTGGAGTTTCCAAACAGTCTTCAAAGGCAACCCCACATAGAGTGTGTTGCAGTAATCTATTCGGGAGGTAACAAGAGCGTTGACCACTGTGTAAATTGAATGTGTAGAATTTTATTATGTGTACATTGGAGGAAGCCGCCCTAAGTGTCCCTCCCGTCCCCGTCCCCGTTCCCCCCCCCCCCGGGAGTTGAGAAGGGCAGGGTACAAATATCTGAAATAAATAAATAAATAAATAAATAATGCATCTACTTCTACTAATCCATTCATTTTAGCTTTCAAATTGATCCTGTCATCCTTCATGCTCTCACTCCCACATATAAAATTAAGCTGATGGTTGAATGCATTACTAAGTCACAGCTGACGTACCTACATTTGCTGTAGCCATCGGTTCTTTCTGGTTGCTAATTGCAAGTTATACAGAAAGAGATCATTTTCATGGCTGAAACCTTCCCTTGCCGGCTCCTTTTCTGGCAAAACAGTAGCAATTACTCTTCCTTTGTTTCCTGACTTTGCTATATCTTAAATTCCTTTTGAATGTGAGATACTTTCGACTTCTTTTAGGCTTGTTGGCCTTTCTTGGTAAACAACATCAAAGAGCTCACAACAACTTGTTGTAAGTGGCTAAATACAAATTCCATTGCAAGTCACCTATTGAACACGGTTAGCTATGACATAATCTTGTATTCCAAGTACTGTTGAATGTCACAGAATGACATCAAACAGCATACAGCATCCATCCTAAGGAATTGTGCAGCAAACAGTGAAAATATTCTGACATCATTTCTTGGCTTAGTCTTAGTTCTAGCTTAGAGGGAAGAGTCTCTTTGGCTCTTTTCTGACATATTTCCTGGAAAAGATATGTTGCATTTTAATTAAGCGTCTTGGAAGGAGCCTTTCCCTTCCCCCCTTCTCTCCCCACTGTGACATCTAAGCGCTAATAATAATAATCATTCAAATTAATATCATCAATTCTTGCAAGGCGCTCAAGCTCATCCACTCCTGAAGGGCACCAAACCGTTCCTGTTCTGCACTTGCAGCTTCTTTATTACACTTGAGGTGCCCTCATAAACTACATCGTCCCCCAAGACCTTGTCAGAAAAGGGCAAGTCCAACACGGTGGGAAGGTGCAAAGAACAATTTATCCTCCAGTGATTTCATTCTCCCTTTGCTGATTTCTCTCCCAGGTCTCTATGCAATTCACTCCGAATTCCTTTGTGCGTGTGTGTGTCTCCAACATTTGAGGAAGGGGTACATCCAAACCCCAAGGTCTATGATTGTGACCTGGTAGGCAAAATTCAGAAAGGATATATACTGGAACATATAGTAATGAAAAATGGCAATACCAGTATTTAAAATAATCTAAAATCATAACAGTAAATAAAGAACAACACTCAAAAACAGGGGAATTCCAGACAAGAAACAATCAGGGCCAGCTAATCATCTCCTTACAAAGGATTACAATATCTCAATGTGTCCAGTGGAGGGCGACTAAAATGATCAAGGGTCGGGAGAACAAGCCCTATGAGGAGCGGCTTAAGAAGCTGGGCATGTTTAGCCTGAAGAAAAGAAGGCTGAGAGGAGATATGATAGCCATGTATAAATATGTGAGAGGAAGCCACAGGGAGGAGGGAGCAAGCTTGTTTTCTGCCTCCCTGGAGACTAGGACGCAATGGAACAATGGCTTCAAACTACAAGAAAGGAGATTCCATCTGAAAATGAGGAAGAACTTCCTAACTGTGAGAGCCATTCAGCTGTGGAACTCTCTGCCCCAGAGTGTGGTGGAGGCTCCTTCTTTGGAAGCTTTTAAACAAAGGCTGGATGGCCATCTGTCAGGGGTGCTTTGAATGCAATATTCCTGTTTCTTGGCAGAATGGGGTTGGACTGGATGGCCCATGAGGTCTCTTCCAACTCTTTGATTCTATGATTCTATGATCCCCCCAGGCAGTAAGAAGCCAGACTTTGAAAACTGCTAGGCTGTTAAATGCTAATCAAGGTGGCCAGTTGAAACATTCACTTTGAACTTGGCACAGAGGTAGCCCAGTATACAGAATATTGTAGAAGTCCAGCCTTGAGGTTACTAGCATGTGAGCTCCCTTTGGGTCCTGAAATGAACCATTGAATTAGCCATTTTCAGTTCTCCAAAAGCATTGTTAGTATTTTTCCTTTAGTCAAAGAGGTCTATCAATTTCTGTAAGCTATTAGTTTTTGAGAACCACTTTTCTTTTATAGGTATTAAGTGGGTTTTTTTAAATATTCCGAGCACATAATATTATTGCAGTTTTTCTTGACATAGCTGTTCTCTAATTGATTATCCATAAGTCCCAAGAGGGGAAAAAATGAGGTTTTGATTTAATATTAATCTGTAAAGATTTTTTTTTGTCGTGTCAGGAGTGACTTGAGAAACTGCAAGTCGCTTCTGGTGTGAGAGAATTGGCTGTCTGCAAGGACATTGCCCAGGGGACGCCCGGATGATTTGATGTTTTATCATCCTTGTGGGAGGCTTCTCTCATGTCCCCACATGAGGAGCTGGAGCTGATAGAGGGAGCTCATCCGCCTCTCCCCGGATTCGAACCTGCGACCTGTCGGTCTTCAGTCCTGCCAGCACAGGGGTTTAACCCACTGCGCCACCGGGGGCACCATCTGTAAACATATTTGAACCCAATATTATAAAGGTTTCTGAGAAGTCCACCACACATGACAAAAGAGCCCGTTCTACTTATCACTCTTCCAGCACACATTTGACAATCATTTACATCATCATCATCATCATCATCATCATCATCATCATCATCATCATTTTAGAAGGTCAAAGCACACAATTCTGGAGGACAGGCCTAGTGTCCTCCATTCCTCTTGTATTAACTTGACCTCCTTTCCAATTCCTCAGTCATGACGTTCCTATGTTGCTACCTTACCTCTCCAACCTTGCTATCTGAAACCAGCAAGTGGTAAGATCCTTGAATATTAAACAAAACTTTACATTTATTCTACCTGTTGTTGACTTTATTTTTTCCCTTGGCGTAAAATGTCTGCTATTTTGCAGGTAGTTGATTGAATTTCCAGCAGATGCTTAGCAGACCATTTCAGTTGTCAGCCCGAAGCAGGTAATGAGAATTTATCAGCACCTCATTCACATTTGCAGCTGATCTCTCACCCATGCATTTCAATAAATATTGCTTTTATTTATCGAGATGCATTTTGAATTAGCAGCTGATTTTATTTCATTGTATTTCAGTTGCTCTCCGAATTCTTTTTTTCATTTTTCATTTAAAAGAAAAAATATGGGCAAGCTAAACAAGCCGGCAAGTGTTTATCATGCCATGTTCACCGAAGCTAGCTTGAATTGAGATGTCGGCATACCCGACATTACCTCCTTTGACGTCAATAGCAATAATTGCATTAATGGCAAGACGAGGCGGTCATTTCTGAAAGTTGCTTGGAAAAATGCAATGAGCAGAGACAAGTGCCATTGTTTCATGAAATAATAATAATAATAAAGAAACCTATAATTTTTATTGAATGCAGAAGGGCACAACAATTGATATTGTTTAGAAAGTAGGAGAAGCAATAGCAGTTGTATCATAAGCCTTGTCAACCTTCATCTCCTCTATGGAAAGTTGCAGTGAATAAAGGTCATGGAAATATATGAATGCATTGGCTGTTAGCTTATGGCAATGTAGTTCTTTCCTCAAATAATGTGAGAGATCTGAAATAGTGGGTTATTGTGAGTTTTCAGGCTGTATGGCCATGTTCCAGAAGCATTTTCTCCCGAAGTTTTGCCTGCATCTATGGCAAGCATCCTCAGAAGTTGTGAGGTCCATTGGAAACTAGGAAAATGGGGTTTCTATATTTGTCCAGGATGAGAGAAAAAATTCTTGTCTGCTTGAGGTGGGTGTGAATATTTCAATTGGCCACCTTGATTAGCATTTAATAGCCTGACAGTTTCAAAATCTGCCCGGGGGAATCATTTGTTGGGAGGTGATTAGCTGGCTCTGATTGTTTCTTGTCTGGAATTCCCCTGCTTTTTGAGTGTTGTTCTTTATTTACTGTTATAATTTTAGAGTTTTTTTAGTACTGGTAGCCAGATTTTGTTCATTTTCATGGTGTCTTCCTTTCTGTTGAAATTGTCCACATGCTTATGGATTTCAATGGCTTCTCTGTGTAGTCTGACATGGTGGTTGTGAGAGTGGTCCAGCATTTCTGTGTTTTCAAATAGTACGTTGTGTCCAGGATGGGTCATCAGGTGGTCTGCTGTGGCTGACTTCTCTGGTTGAATTAGTCTGTAGTGTGTTTCATGTTTCTTGCTTCATGTTTGGGCAATGCTGCATTTGGTGGTCCCTATGTAGACTTGTCCATAGCTGCATGGTACACGGTAGACTCCTGCAGAGGTGAGAGGATCCCTCTTGTCCTTTGCTGAACAGAGCATTGGTTGGATGTGAAAGAGTTTTCTGAAATACTATTCCGTATTGTTGGTTATATATTATGTCCTGTCTTTTTTGCTTTCATTTATGTATGTGTTATGACAACACAACCGTTCAATGCCAAGGCTTCCCACCAAAATGGAACTATAGAGGAGAGTCTACTGAACAAGCCAGTACCTGCCTCATACCAGTACTGCCATCTGTTGAGGAGTTATGAAGGCGTTGGCATTAGTTTTCATTCAACCCTCGTACAAAGACAAAAATAATACAACATAATTCTATATATGTAAATGAAATCCTTAAAATCCCAGCAGCCACAATCCTTCTCAGACCCAACTCAGCAGCTTATTCAAGAGCAGTGGTTCTCAACCTGTGGGTTCTTAGGTGTTTTGGTCTACAACTCCCAAAAATCGCAGCCACTTTACCAGCTTTTAGGATTTCTGGTAGTTGAAGGTCTAATCATCTTGGGAACCACAGGTTGAGGACTACTGTTGTAGAGAATCAAAGGAAAAGGTATTCAATCTCTTAGAGAAACAAGTGAGATCTTAATCCAGCTGGAAGTCCAAAAGAAGACTGTTCCACAGATGTCAAGGCAGATGTTTGGACACTGCTAATTTCCTAGATGGTGCACACCATGCTAGCTGAGTTGCTCTCTATTGAGGAAGCTTAGAGCTCAGACTCCGATAAACTATAACCAAAAGGTTGAAACATGACCTGGCCTGAATTAGTAACAAGTGAAGTGATCTATGGGGAAGTGGGTTGGCCATTTTTGTCCACATTTTTGAATATCCACATTCAGTTTAAGTTTGCAGGATTACAATTGTTCATGTGATACTCGTGAACATTGACATTTGGTTGCATATTCGGTAGCAAAGCATTGTAGCTGAGAACTCATTGTGAAACTCTGGCCTAAATACTAGGCATGGATAGAGTTGTGTCGGATAACTCATTGCTCGTAATCATTTCGTTTAAATTACCTTTTTGAAGCGATATCAAAGCTTTTTTAAAAAAACCAAAGTCTCTTTGTCCTTCCGAAGCTTTTTCCACCATTTTTGTTATGACTCAGGAAGTGATTCAGAAATGATTCAGTTTTTCCCCGCTTCTGGTCCCTGGCCTCAGCTCAAGCCAGAGAAGCCAGTTTTAAACAATGTTGTTGTTCATTCGTTCAGTCGTCTCCGACTCTTCGTGACCTCATGGACCAGCCCACGCCAGAGCTCCCTGTCGGCCGTTACCACCCCCAGCTCCCTCAAGGTCAGTCCAGTCACTTCAAGGATGCCATCCATCCATCTTGCCCTTGGTCGGCCCCTCTTCCTTTTGCCTTCCACTTTCCCCAGCATAATTGTCTTCTCTAGGCTTTGCTGTCTCCTCATGATGTGCCCAAAGTACTTCAACTTTGTCTCTAGTATCCTTCCCTCCAATGAGCAGTCGGGCTTTATTTCCTGGAGGATGGACTGGTTGGATCTTCTCGCAGTCCAAGGCACTCTCAGCACTTTCCTCCAACACCACAGCTCAAAAGCATCGATCTTCCTTCGCTCAGCCTTCCCTAAGGTCCAGCTCTCACATCCGTAGGTGACTACAGGGAATACCATGGCTTTGACTAGGCGGATCTTTGTTGCCAGTCTGATGTCTCTACTCTTTGCTATTTTATCGAGATTGGACATTGCTCTCCTCCCAAGAAGTAAGCGTCTTCTGATTTCCTGGACACAGTCTGCATCTGCAGTAATCTTTGCACCTAGAAATACAAAGTCTGTCACGGCCTCCACATTTTCTCCCTCTATTTTCCAGTTGTCAATCATTCTTGTTGCCATAATCTTGGATTTTTTTATGTTTAGCTGCAACCCAGCTTTTGCGCTTTCTTCTTTCACCTTGATTAGAAGGCTCCTCAGCTCCTCCTCGCTTTCGGCCATCAGAGTGGTGTCATCTGCATATCTGAGGTTGTTCATGTTTCTTCCAGCCATTTTCACCCCAGCTTTGCATTCATCAAGCCCCGCACATCGCATGATGTGTTCTGCATACACGTTAAAAAGGTTGGGTGAGAGGATGCAATTGTTTATTGTTTAAACAATAGAAGAAAGAAATTTCCTGGCCTTGGCTCAAGCCAGAGAAGCCAGTTTTAAAGCCAGAGAAGCCAGTTTTAAACCAGGGAAGGAAGGAATTTCCTCCACTTGCTTTTCCACGCTTCTGGAGTAAAACAACTACTTTCAAAGTAAAGATCACCCAATGAAACAGGAAATAACACTTTCAAGCCATTAACAAAAGGATTCGGAAATCTAGGTCGTTTCAAAAAGTTTTGGGAAAAAAATTCTTTGAAAATCGAACTACTAGTGCCCCCTACATCCAAAACAAGTTTTGAACCATTTTTTGGATCAACCAAGCCTACTAAATACTGCTGTTACTCCTAACTACAACAAGTCCATTTAATCAATGTTTTAGACCTATGTGCTGACTTAGCATTTATCAATTGATTAAATGGGTCTACTCTAATTGAGGCTAACCAAAAACATGCCAGCTTCTCCCCCATTAATTTTTTAAAGGTATCACAATAATGATGCTGGAGGAAAGTTCTGAGAGTGCCTTGGATTCCCCGTAGTAACCTATGGATGTGAGAGCTGGACCCTAAGGAAGGATGAGCGAAGGGAGATAGATGCTTTTGAACTGTGGTATTGGATGAAAGTTCTGAGAGTGCCTTGAACCACGAGAAGATCCAACCAGTCCATACTTCAGGAAATAAAGCCCAGCTGCTCATTGGAGGGAAGGATAGTAGAGGCAAAGATGAGGTACTTTGGCCACATCATGAGAAGAAAGGAAAGCTTAGAGAAGACAATTATGTTGGGGGAAATGGAAGGAAAAAGGAAAAGGGGCTGACCAAGGGCCAGATGGATGGATCATATCCTTGAAGTGACTGGATTGACCTTGAAGGAGCTGGGGGTGGTGATGACTGACAGGGAGCTCTGGCATGAAGGTCATGAAGAGTCGGAAATGACTGAACGAATGAACAACAACAAAACATCACAGTATTATTTTCAAGATCTGAATCAACAAGAAGACCAACTTTTTGCCATAGAATCTAATAAAAGTTTATGGGAGGGAAGATGACAACATTCAACAAAGAAAAGAAAGAAGGAAAATGATATGTAGCTAGCAAACATAAAAAGATAAGTACCTTTCAGTACACAGACAAAACGGTGTCATAGGCTGTCTCCATGCATTTTCTCCTTATTATATAAAGAACTGAATGTAATAATAACCAATGTACAGTTTGTGAATAAAAGAGAATACTCAGAGGGGGAAAATACTGTTCAAGAGATTGCAGAGTAGACAGAAGCACTCCTTTGATAGAAAATGCAGAGTGGTTTGCTGACCAACTCGGGAAATAATGAGACAAGACACAATAAGTTGGCTTGCAAAATGGAGCACTTTATTTAAATCTACTCTATTTATTGTTTTCTTCTTGAGAGCTGCAACCAGGGAGAGCAACCTAGTGTGGGAGCAGATGAAGTTGGGGGTGATGAGGAAAGGGGAGAGACAGTAGGCTTGTTTGATCCAAAAAATGGTTCAAAACTCATTTCGGATCTAGGGGCGCTGGTAGTTTGATTCTAAAGTCAATTCTGATTTTCACAGAAAAAAAAATGTTCAAAACTTTTCTAAACTTCTGAGACTTCGAAATCCTTTCATTAATGGTTTGAAAATATTATTTGCTGTTTCATTGGGTGGTCTTTACTTTGAAAGTAGTTGTTTTACTCCAGAAGTGGGGAAAAGCAAGCGGAGGAAATTCCTTCCTTCTCTGGTTTAAAACTAGATTCTCTAGCTTGAGCTGAGGCCAGGGACCAGAAGTGGGGAAAAGCTGAATCATTTCTGACTCACTTAATGAGTCATAACAAAAATGGTGGGAAAAGATTCAGAAGGGCAAAAGGACTTCCGGTTTCTTTAAAAACTTCGAAATTGCTTCAAAAAGGTATTTTTTTTCCTATTTTTTCCTAATTCCGAGAGTACCTAACCATGCCTACTAGAGAGGTGTACTCCTGGACAGTTTGTGACAGTAGAACCCATTTTAGGATCCTCATGTGGTAACATTCTAGGACATGGAGCAAAGGATTCTAACTACAGGAAAAGAGATTACATCCTGCAAAGATCCTGCAAGGAAAACTCCAGCAATACATGGAGCGAGAGTTGCCAGATGTTCAAGCTGGGTTTAGAAAAGGCAGAGGAACGAGAGACCAGATTGCCAATATCCGCTGGATAATGGAGAAAGGCAGGGAGTTTCAGAAAAACATCTATTTCTGCTTCATTGACTACTCTAAAGCCTTTGACTGTGTGGATCATCATAAATTGTGGCAAGTTCTTGGTGGGATGGGCATCCCAAGCCCCCTTCCCTCTCTCCTGAGGAATCTGTACAAGGACCAAGGAGCAACAGTCAGAACTGACCACGGAACAACAGACTGGTTCAAGATTGGGAAAGGCGTACGGCAAGGCTGCATACTCTCACCCAACCTTTTTAACTTGTATGCAGAACACATCATGCGATGTGCGGGGCTTGATGAAGGCAAAGCTGGGGTGAAAATTGCTGGAAGAAACATTAACAACCTCAGATATGCAGATGACACCACTCTGATGGCCGAAAGCGAGGAGGAGCTGAGGAGCCTTCTAATCAAGGTGAAAGAAGAAAGCGCAAAAGCCGGGTTGCAGCTAAACATCAAAAAAACCAAGATTATGGCAACAAGAATGATTGACAACTGGAAAATAGAGGGAGAAAATGTGGAGGCCATGACAGACTTTGTATTTCTAGGTGCAAAGATGTCTGCAGATGCAGACTGTGGCCAGGAAATCAGAAGACGCTTACTTCTTGGGAGGAGAGCAATGTCCAATCTCAATAAAATAGTAAAGAGCAGAGACATCACTCTGGCAACAAAGATCCGCCTAGTCAAAGCCATGGTATTCCCTGTAGTAACCTACGGATGTGAGAGCTGGACCTTAGGGAAGGCTGAGCGAAGGAAGATAGATGCTTTTGAGCTGTGGTGTTGGAGGAAAGTGCTGAGAGTGCCTTGGACTGCAAGAAGATCCAACCAGTCCATCCTCCAGGAAATAAAGCCTGACTGCTCACTGGAGGGAAGGAGACTAGAGACAAAGTGGAAGTCCTTTGAATGCCACATCATGAGGAGACAGGAAAGCCTAGAGAAGACAATTATGCTGGGGAAAGTGGAAGGCAAAAGGAAGAGGGGCCGACCAAGGGCAAGATGGATGGATGGCATCCTTGAAGTGACTGGATTGACTTTGAAGGAGCTGGGGGTGGTGACAGCCGACAGGGAGCTCTGGCGTGGACTGGTCCATGAGGTCACAAAGAGTCAGACAACTGAACGAATGAACAACAATTAGGAAGATCTTACTGGTGATAAGAACCGTTTGACAGTGGAATATGCTTCTTTGGGATATAGTGGAGTCTCTTGAAGTTTTTGAACAGAGACTGAATGGTCATCCATTAGGTATGCTTGTATCGTGTATTCCTGCATTGCAGGAGGTTGGACTGAATGGCCCTAGGGGTGTCTTCCAACTCTATCATTCTATAGTTCTATAATTCAATATATAATGCCACATTTCAAGATTTACCCTATGCATTCCTGTTGTAAGATCTTGGCCTTGGTTTCTTAGTCTGTGTGAGCACAGAAACACACAGCCAAGGATATAACCTCAAGTAAGTGTTACATCTACAACCAAATGGGTGCCATGCCATAACTCACACACAGCAATGACAGCCTTAATGACACACCATTCGCAGTCTTTTGTTATTAGAGCCGTGTCACAGCAATGGCTAAAGCCAGCCTCAGGCTACCCGTGCCATCACGAACTTGCTGCTAATTCCATTTTGTCATAAAACTGGGAGAAGTTTAATGACTCAAGAAGACGTGAATGACAATGTTTTTTATCTTAAAGCCAAGGGCATGGAATGTCGTGTGGCATAGACCTAAGCACTTCGGAGATACCCACACTGCTTTCAACAGCTTATGTTTTCATACACACACGCACACACCATGAGTTAGAATGGATTCAAAGCAAGGCAATGCCATCAAAAGAGGATCCTGTATAATCCGATTCTGGGGACTCCTATTTGAGTTAGATATGGAGAGAATATTCAAAGATTCCTAGCAAATACTTGAAAATCATGTTTGTTGGGTATCAAGAAACCCAGATAGGATGAATTCTGAGCTAATGAAAATTTTCTCCTGATGTGGTTCCAGTTGAGGCCAAATGACTACTTCCTCAGTCTTTCCTTGGGCAAACCCCTGAAGACAATCCAATAATTGGGTAGATCCCTGATTGGGACTTACTGGAAGGTAACTCTAAACTAAATTTGGGGACTTTGTAACTTCAACCCAAATCCCAGGACTCTCTAAGCATTTCCTAAGCCCAACATAAGTCTATGGCATTCTCCCATCAGGTGTTGACCATAGAGATGTGCCGGGTGACGTAGAAATGCTAGAAAGATTTTCTGTGTAGGAATTTTCTGTCCTCCAGTGTGATTCTATGATATGCTTCTCTTAGAAGTCTCTTAGAAGTCATTCATTTTGAAAGGATTCACTCTCATCTGCAGTTTTTATTTTCATGGTAAGTACAAGAACCCCACAGATATGAGGACCAAAATGTAATCATTAACTTTTATAATAATAATAACAACAACATCAACAACATCAGCAACTGCTTCTGCTTCCCTGGAGACTAGGACACGGAACAATGGCTTCCAACTACAAGAAAGGAGATTCCATCTGAACATTAGGAAGAACTTCCTGACTGTGAGAGCCGTTCAGCAGTGGAACTCTCTGCCCCAGAGTATGGTGGAGGCTCCTTCTTTGGAGGCTTTTAAACAGAGGCTGGATAGCCATCTGTCAGGGGTGTTTTGAATGCAATATTCTTCCTTCTTGGCAGTGGGTTGGTCTGGATGGACCATGAGTTCTCTTCCAACTCTATGATTCTATGATTCTAACAACAACAACAACAAAGTCCTTCTTGTATAATCTAGGAAATAAACCACTAGCATAAAACATTAAGAAACATGTGTAAAAAAGACAATGTTAGCTGCCTGCTGGGAATGCAAAACAGGTGACCATGGAAAAAACCCGTTGGGTGACTTTGGATGAGTCACACTCTCAACCACAGGAAACTCAATGAAAGATTCACATTGGGCTTTGCACAAGTTGGAAAGCACTTGAAGATACACAAAAATAAAAAAAACAAGCCTATAATCTAAGCCAGGGGTCCTCAAACTAAGGCCTGGGGGCCGGATACGGCCCTCCAAGGTCATTTACCCGGCCCTCGCTCAGGGTCAACCTAAGTCTGAAACAACTTGAAAGCACACAACAACAATCCTATCTCATCAGTCAAAAACAGACCCACACTTCCCATTGAAATACTAATAAGTTTATATTTGTTAAAATTGTGATTTTGCACTACAAGTAAAATATGTGCAGTGTGGATAGGAATTCATTCATATTTTTTTTTCAAATTATAATCCAGCCCTCCAACAGTTTGAGGGACTGCGACCTGGCCCTCTGCTTAAAAAGTTTGAGGACCCCTGATCTAAGCATTAACTAAAAACAACAACAAAGTTCATAAGTGTGATTGTGCTTTCCAGCTAAAGATCTAAACAGAATACACAATACTAATTTAAGCAGTTTGAAAGATTCACAACCTCTGAGGATGCCTGCCATAGATGCAGGAGAAACGTCAGGAGAGAATGCTTCTGGAACATGGCCAGACAGCCCAGAAACTTACAATAACCCACTTTGAAAGACTGTTTCCTCTCAACTTCTTGCTTGTGAAGGAACAGTTATTCATGCTGTTGCTTCTGGTGCCTTTTGTCTCTAACTTGCTCTCATCCAACAAAGCCCCTCAACAAACACACTCCTATGGAGTCAGCAGCTGAAATTTGAAGGAATTGATAACCCCTACTGTGCAAACAGCCTTCAACAAGGGTCCTCAACCTATCTCATGAAAGAGAAGCTCTTTTTCCCCAGCAAAAAAAACTTTTCTGGATGACTGCTCCAATATTCACGAAAGAGGCCATTGGAAATGAAAGCGGCTCTCCTATCTATTCTGCCTCAGGTTTGAGCTAAAATAGAGTGAGAACTATCACCGTGAAGCCTAGCATTTAAAGAGGAAAAAAAATACACACCTTAGCAAACAATGCCAACAATAAGAAATCACATGATGGAACTAACTCTTTTTCTTGGGAAAGAATGATCAATAAGAGAGGTGTGTGATGCTGAGAAGAGGTCACTTATTCTGTAGTATTGATATAGTTTGGAAACTTTCAGGGAATCATTCAAGTCTTCAAGGAATCATTTTCCCTTTGAAGAAGAAGCTGAAAGAGACAATACACACTTTATCTAATTGCACAGAGGTTCGTTGTATGTTGTGGAATACACACTCCATTCACATTAGTTCAGATCTTTGAATGGTTGAGTTTTTTTAAAAAAAACTGGATCATATTCACATATTTCTTTATAATTCAAGCAGAAAGAACTTAAAGGTTGGGTTTTTTAAAGATAATCATGGAAGAAAAGTAAACTGTGAAATTTGCCTATCTCTCAAAGGAGTCTAAACAGTAAACAACATAACTCCATAAGACAGAAGTTACCCTCCATCTCACTGATGTAAAAAGGTATTTGTTATTGCCTGCCAACCCATGAAATGATGAGACCACACAACAATTATGGGTTGAAATATGGGAAATATTATTAACTGTTACCTAATTAAACTTTGAAACTGTATGGACTTGGTGTGGATAAAGCCAAGGTAGTGGCCCTGTCCAGCCTACCCCTCGACCAATTAACGCAAAACATCTGAGTCCCATTGTTGACCTAACTTGGGCAATCTTTTAAGGGAAATGTTCCAGAGAAGTCAAGGATATTGAGGCCAGACTCCCCCCATTCCTAGGCCATTTGCTTTCACCCTCACCTTGGCTAAATGAACCACAGATGAGGGTTTTCGTTCGTGGCCTTCACCCCAAAGAGGGTGGGTGCCTTGGGTGTCCACCAAATTGTAAGTTCCCTAGGTGTTTTCTGTTATGGCCTATTTAAGAGCACACCATCCCAATTTGCCCTCTGAGAACAGTATAGGGTAGGCGAAAAACCCTCCTATAATATAGGAGGGAAATAATTCCTACCCATCCTCTGAAGGCAACCAATTGATAATATTGTTAGTGGGTGGGCATCCAATGAAGAATGAGCTGGAAAAAGCCAGATGTTCTTCCTTAGCTCCACCCCCCTGAAAGTAGTCCTGGTTGGAACTGCTTTGTCTGTCTCCTCTTTGGTGGAGGAGGCAAACCTCTTTCCTCCCCCAGTTTCCTGCGGGGAGGAAATATAATGGGCTTCCCTGTATAGAATGGTCACCAAAGTTAGGTAGAATGATAGAATGACTGGAATCTTGTTTGTGACCTACTGTCCTGAGTCAGCAAGTGTCAGTTATACCAGGCATGGACAAACTTCAGCCCTCCAGATGTTTTGGACGTTAGTTCCCACAATTCCTAACAGCTGGCTGGGATTTCTGGGAGTTGAAGTCCAAACACCAGGAGGACCAAAGTTTGCCCATGCCTGAGTTATAGGAAACATATAACTCCCTTGCTGAAACAGCTTCACTGGCTACCAATTCATTTCCTCACACAACTGAAAATGTTGGTCATGACCTACAAAGCCCTAGGTGGATTGGATTCAGACTATGAGAAAAGAACATCTCTCTCCATATGAATCTGATTTTCTTCTTTTCCTTCTGCTTTCTACCTTCCCAAGTTTTATTGTCTTGTCTATTGAGTCATGTCTCCTCATGATATAGCCAAAGTACCACAGACTCCATTTGGTCATCTTGGCTTCTAGGGAGAGTTCAGTCTTGATTTAGGATCCATTCATTTGTGTTTTTAGCAGTCTATAGTACCTGAAGAACTCTTCTCCAGTGCCATGTTTCAAATGAGTTGATGTTCTTCCTATAACCTTTCTTCACTGTCCAGCTTTCACAATTGTACTTAGAAACGGGAAATACAGTGACATGGACAATTCTAACTTTAGCATTCAAAGATATCTTGATATTTCAATATGTTTTTCTTAATTGTAGACTGCACTCTGATTAAAGAGTGAGTTATGGTATGGTAAATGATCTGTGGTCATCATTTTGGTTTTCTCAATTGGATTTTACATTGTGCCTTCCAAATCTTTAAAAAAAGCTAATGAAGTAAGGTAGGGACATATTACAACAGAAAGTTGACACCTTTGTTCTCTCTATGCAACTGACCTGGTTCTGTTCTTGTTTCCCTCAACCCCATGTCCCAGCAATTGGTGTACCTTTCAGTTCACTCCATGGTTAACCTGGGGACTCAAAGGACTTGTCCAAACTCCAAGGTCTGCCAGTCTTCACAGGCAACCAACATATCTTTGCAAACAGAGAGAGAGAGAGAGAGAGGATAGTGGGTGAGGGCTTCTGAAAGACAAGAGGCTGCCTAAGATAGAAGGAAATCAAGTTTCAGCCCTCGTTCGCTGAAACTTTTGACACATCAATATCAAGCCGCAGCATCTCTTGAGTGAGGAGTCAGGAATGTAATTTGCAATGTTATCTTTCCCCAGGAAAGCAAATGAGTGAAATCTAATTGGCTTTCCCATTATGGAGAACTTTAGCAATTGAAGCAGTGACGTTTTCACACTGGGAAAAACAAATTCAAGGCAAACATTATTTGCCGCATGTGGAAATAATAATGATAATGATAACACTGCGCATTTTCATTCTTGCCAATCTTCTTGATGGAACCCAATCTATCTGTCCATCCAATGTGGCAGTGTACGTCATTCCTCTATTAGGATTGTAAACTGTAATTATTGCTTTCCAATGGCATTACAATAAGTAATTCTTGTTTGTTAACCCTTCTTCTGTCTCTCCTTAAATAACTCTACTGGCCCTTTCTGTTTGATATTATTGCTTGTTGTCATGCTTTTATGGACGTGTATTCACTGAAACCAATATGAATGGCTGCACATATTCAGCATCAGCATGCAAAGGGATCTTGTAGCACCTTTGAGACTAATGGATAGAAAGGGGATGATAGAATAAGCTTTCGTTGACTGAAGTGTTAGCTGCTTCTTTCTCTTAGTTTGTCTCAAAGGTGTTACAAGATCCCTTTGCATGCTGAATATGTGCAACCATTCGTGTTTGTTCCAATGAACACAAGTCGTTGGAAACAAGACAACACATAATAATATCAAACAGAAAGTGGGAAGAGAGTTATTTAGGAAGAAATAGCTCTGATGAAGTAGACTTAAGTCTACAGATGCTTATACCCAACTTTTCAAAAGGTATTTCAAGCCTTTTCAATCTATATATGTTTAAGACACCAATGGGCTTCTGGTCAATATATACTCTTCTGGTAGGTATGTCCTTTCACCTCGGTTGACTATGCATACCAATATGTTCCTTCTTCCAAAGAAACGTGGTCAAAATTGCAACAATTGGGGCTGTAACAATTTGCTGTAACAATTATAGTCAGCTGAATTAACTCCATATGTGTGTGTGTGTGTGTCTGTATCTGTGTGTGGTTCTGGAGAGGAAAGAGTTACATCCACAATATTCCTGAGGCAGTGGATCCGCAGTGTCTTTTTTTCTTCTCGCAGAAGCAGCCTCCATCTATTTTTTCTTAGAAGGTTTTCTTCTCCTCCAGAGAGGGCCCTGGGAACCTGGTTGCCATTGAAAAGTTTATTTTATTATTTATTTATTTGCAGCATTTATATACCACTTTTCTCACCCCGAGGGGGACTCAAAGCGGTTTACACATAGATAACGGCAAAAATTCAATGCCTTACAACTACAATATTAAAACCATACTTTAAACATAAATCATATTAAAAACAGTACATCATCACATATCAACACAGTTATTAAAACCATAAAACAATCTCATCATTCGACTCGCCGTTCCAATCCTTGTCCCACTAAAAGCTGCATACATCTATTGTCCAAAAGCCTGGTCCCAGAACCATGATTTTATTTTTTTTTCTAAAGGTCAGGAGTGAGGGAGCAGATCTCACCTCCTTTGGGAGTGTGTTCCATAGGCGGGGGGCCACAGCTGAGAAGGCCCTGCTCCTCGTCCCTGCCAGCCACATTTATGCTGTTGACAGGAGCAAGAGTAGGGCCTCCCCAGATGATCTTAAATTGCGAGGTGGGATGTAGGGGCAGATGCGTTTGGACAAGTAAGCTGGGCCTGAACTGTACAGAGCTTTATAGGTTAAAACCAGCACTTTGAATTGGGCTCGGAGATGGACTGGCAGCCAGTGGAGCTGGCATAGCAGGGGGGTGGTATGCTCCCTGTATGCTGCCCCAGTTAGTAATCTGGCTGCCGCCCATTGAACTAACTAAAGTTTACGAACCGTCTTCAAAGGCAGCCCCACATAGAGCATGTTGCAGTAATCTATTAGGGATGTAACCAGAGCGTGGACCACCGTGGCCAGATCAGACTTACCAAGGTATGGCTGCAGCTGGTGCACGAGCTGGTTACAAAGGTATGGGTGCAGCTGGTGCAAAAGTTCTTCTCAGAGCATGATGGGAGCTGAAGTTTCTCTCTCTCTCTCTGTTTCTCAGACAATAGAAAGCCTGGTGGTGTCAATGCTCTGATTGACTGAGAATGGACACAACCGGTGACTACAATTCCAAGAACCCTCTCCTGCAGTTGGTCTTATTTTTCAAAAATGTTATGTTTAAAACTTAAAATAATTCTAAAAAAATCAGTACATTGGCAGATTGCTTTGAAACTTGTCACACCTGCAGTTGTAAACAGCTTTCAAAATTGTGGTAAATTTCATGAAGATAGGACTTAAAATGGCTGAGGATTGAGCCTTTAAAGTTTCCCATTTTAGCCAAATGGGCAGAATCTCTGCCGAATGAAAATGGAAACATCCCTCCCCTTTCGAGTAACTTCCCGGTAAACAGAATGAGGGGCCAACTGGCAGTGAAACTCAAAATGAGATGCCCTTTGGCCAAATTGCACACATTAATAATAATAATAATAATAATAATAATAATAATAAGAAGAAGAAGAAGAAGAAGAAGAAGAAGAAGAAGAAGAAGAAAGAAGGAGCACCGGGATTGTGGCGCAGCTGGCTGAGTGTCAGCTGCATTAAGATCATTTTGACCAAAAGGTCATGAGTTTGAAGCCAGCCCGGGTTGGAGTGGGTTTCCGACCAATTGTATAGCCTGTTGTCGACCTTTGCAACCCGAAAGACAGTTGCATCTGTCAAGTAGGAAAATTAGGTACCACTTTAAAGTGTGGGGAGGCTAAATTAACTGATTTATGAGGCCATAAAGAAGACTCCAGCAAAGCATTCCAGCGGGAAAGCATGCGGGGAATGCGGAAGTGCTTCATCAGTGTTGCAAATGGACGATGAAAGCGACAGCTCCCCTGGTGGCCAGAAAAAGGTTAAATAGCCTCTGTCTATGTCTGTATAGGTTGTATGTAAAAAAAATGGCATTGAATGTTTGCCATATATGTGTACACTATAATCCGCCCTGAGTCCCCTGCGGGGTGAGGAGAAGGGCGCAATATAAAAGCTGCAAATATAAAAGCTGAAAAATGCGGTATAGAAATAAAGCAAATAAATAAATAAATAAATAATAAATAAAATGAAATTTTCCCAAAATGATAATTGTTTCATATTTGTGATAGAGAATCTTGAAAAATGAAATGTGGCAAAAGAAAAAAAATCAATATAAAGTTACAGGAGTTTAAAAGTTTAATTAAAAGACAATTCTATGGCTAATTTTAATACAGATTTGTATTTCTTTATTGCTCTTTAAAGTCAATGTTGGGGAGATGTAACCATTGTGGGTTTCATTAGATAATAGAATTAGAGATAGTAACTACAATTTAAATGACAGGAAGTATTTGTTAGTAGTACAATTTAAGGGAAGGAAGTTCTATGCAATATTGTAGATTTGTTTAGTTTAATCCAGTTTTGATAACCTTAGAATTGTTTTCTGGGTTTTTTTGTGAGTAATAGTTTTATATATAAGGATATATATATATATATATATATATATATATATATATATATATATATACATACACACACACACACACACACCACTTCCTATAAAGGAAATCTATGGGGTTGAACTATGACAGTTAAAGTAGAATAATAGGACTGTAAGAATGGCATGTCAATGACATCCTAGTGTATTCAACCATGCTTGTAGGGCTGAATGAAATGTATCACCTCTCTATTCCTGATGTCATTATTCCTTACTACCGCCCCTTTTTCTGGGTTAAGGAAGGGAAAAGGGCACCTCTAGTTCAGTTCACACAGAGAAGCCTTTTGTACAGGACGTGAATCAGTTCCACCTGTAGAAAGCTTCATCTTTTACAGCTTTTGCTGGGGAGATCCAGTCCCACAGCTCTACAGCCAGCCCTCGCTGAGAATTGAAGACCTTCTTTCCTCTTGGAAATCTACAAAAGGACCCTGTTTGGTAAGGACCACTTGTGGCAGCCATAACACAATTTGGACTGGGTGCCCATGCCAACAGAGCCTAATACAGATTGCCCAGGTAGAGGTCAAGCATTTCCCTGACAGTGAAGAAACAGTTCATGAAGATAGTTGCCTGTCCCTTGTGGACAAGATTAAGAAAGCCACCAGTTGATTCAAAGCCTTGGAATATTTGTTTGATTTATTGAAGACCTAAGCACTAATAAAGAACTTTGTTAAACTTTCCAAGTTTCTAAAAACTTTGTTTAGGGAAATCTATAGGGCCTCTAATCCGAGGCACCCCCAGCGTCCCATTGGGCATACAGAGCATGTCCTGTCTACAGACCTTTTCACAGGCCCAGCGCGTGACAGCACAACCACCATGATAATAATTCCTTTTTATTATCAAAGAGAACACATTTCTATTATTTCTAGATTCCCCAGTATGACCCTATGGTCATACACTTGAGATTGACTGTAAAGTCACACTGGAGGATCTTAAATGCCCAGATAAGCGCTCTTTCTAAGAATCTCTTGTTCTTCCAGTCGAACTCTGTGGTCAACCTCTGGCAGAGCCATGATGGAGGATGTCAGAATTTATATAGAAAACAAACTAATCTAATCCACTAATAATTAAATCCACAAAGGTGAAACCTGCAAATGGGAAAGGGTAATTTTATGTTGTTTTCCAACTTGAAATAAAATCCCACAGAACAACAAACCATCAGAAAGCTATATGGATTTCCTTCAAGAAGCATTTTAGAAATAATAGGGACTAAGCATTATATTATATTATTATATTATATTATATTATATTATATTATATTATATTATAATATTATATTATTATATTATATTATATTATATTATATTATATTATATTATATTATATTATATTATATTATTATATTATATTATTTCCTGCATTTGTAACCCGCTCTTCTCACCCCCCGGGGGGTGGACTCAGGGCGGCCTCACAGCAAGCACTATCCGGTGCTGTCACAATTATAAACGTTCAACAATACAATTAAAAACATTAAACAATTAATTAAAACAGTTAGTTAAAAACAGTTAATTAATATAGATTTTGGAAAGAAAGTGGAAAGAAATTATTGAGAAAAAATAATTTCTCTCTCTCTCTCTCTCTCTCTCTCTCTCTCTCTCTCAAACTGACAGTTTGGGCTTCCAAATTTCAGTTAAATATGTTATTGCAAGACTTTTTTTGATCCTGAATGTGAAATGTACAATTATGACTAGTTAAGTGCTCCGAAGCCCTTTTCATCACTACCAAAGATCTGAATTAAATTATCATGTACATGTTTTAAAAGCCCTTTTATGATCCAGCAGTTAAATGCAGGTGTACTAGGACAGGTGGTGGGAAGGATCAGCAGCTAAATTGAATTTTGGCAAAAACAAGTATTTTGAGGAGCTGGGTTGTTGTAGGTGTTTTTGGGCTATATAGCTATGCACTTTGAACCCACTGCTTCCAGCACTTAATCCAGCACATTCATTGCCTGCTCCTCTAAGGCTTCCAGGAAACACTGGAGTGACCCTGGTGTTTTTGAGGTGTGGATAGCTGGTTGTGGATTGACTTGGGGTGATCAATGGAAACATCAAAAAGACTTACCACTGTGTCACCATCTAGCACAGTGGTTCTCAACCCGTGGGTCACCAGGTGTTTTGGCCTCCAACTCCCAGAAATCCCAGCCAGTTTACCAGCTGTTAGGATTTCTGGGAGTTGAAGGCCAAAACATCTGGAGATCCACAGGTTGAGAACCACTGATCTAGAAACAGTTCCCCAGCATAGACTTTGCTGGGGATGGGTTTTTTTCTCTCCTGGAAATCAGATGGCTGTGGACCTTCACAAGCAACATTGCTGACAAGGCTCTGTTGGGAGATGCTTTTGCCTGGGAAAACAGCCGTGGTGGCCTCAATGTGCTAGAGACCTGTCTGGCCATCTGGACTCCAAAGTGTCTTCAGAGCACTCCCTTGCTTTGTTTATGGCAGCTCTGGATGAATCCTCTTGAATATTTTGAATGATGTAGACATAGAATAGGTCTGATTTGTTTCTCTGCTGGATTTTGAGAGTAGGCAGAATGGGCTGGTGAGTTTTTCAAACTTCTGCCTAGTGCATCGGGTTTCTGTTCATGAGGTTCACCATGAACTTTCATATTACCCAATAGTATTCTCTGCAAAAACAATCATCTACAAATTCTACAGAATGACTCCTGATGTTGAAATATTATCATCAGGGTTTCTTGACACTCAAAAAATATGTTTTTGTATATTATTGTCTGACTTTTTACAATATTCCGCCCATTCTTATAAGTGACTGATGGTTGCATTGCAAAACAAAAGGAGCAGCTGGGTTGTTGTGGTTTTTTTCGGGCTATATGGCCATGGTCTAGAGGCATTACCTCCTGACAATTCGCCTGCATCTATGGCAAGCATCCTCAGAGGTAGTGAGGTCTGTTGGAACTAGGAAAAAGGGTTCATATATCTGTGGAATGACCAGGGTGGGACAAAGGACTGTTGTCTGCTGGAGCTACATTCAGCAAAGGACAAGAGGGATCCTCTCACCTCTGCAGGAGTCTACCGTATACCATGCAGCTGTGGACAAGTCTACATAGGGACCACCAAACGCAGCGCCCAAACACGAATCAAGGAACATGAAAGGCACTGCAGACTACTTCAACCAGAGAAGTCAGCCATAGCAGAGAACCTGATGAACCAGCCTGGACACAGCATATTATTTGAGAACACAGAAATGCTGGACCACACCAACAACCACCATGTCAGACTACACAGAGAAGCCATTGAAATCCACAAGCATGTGGACAATTTCAACAGAAAGTAAGAGACCATGAAAATGAACAAAATCTGGCTACCAGTATTAAAAAACTCTAAAATTACAACAGCAAAACAGCAGAGAGGAAACAACCAGGCACATCTTAACACCTCTCAACAGGGGATTTTCCCAGGCTCAGACAGGCCTTCAAATGCTAATGAAGGTGGTCAGTTGAAACATTCACACCTAGCTCCAGCAGAGAAGAGCTCTTTGCCCCACCCCAGCCATTCCACAGATACATAAACCCATTGTCCTATTTCCAACAGACCTCACTACCTCTGAGGATGCTTGCCATAGATGCAGGCGAAACGTCAGTAGAAATGCCTTTAGAACATGGCCATATAGCCCGAAAAAACCCACAAGAACCTAGGTGTGAATGTTTCAACTGACCACCTTGATTAGCATATAATGGCCTGACAATGCCTGGAGCAAACTTTTGTTGAGAGGTGATTAGATGTCCTTGTTTGTTTCCTCTCTGTTGTTTTGTGCCGTTGTAATTTTAGAGTTTTTTTAGTACTGGTAGCCAAATTTTGTTCATTTTCATGGTTTCCTCCTTTCTGTTGAAATTGTCCACATGCTTGTGTATTTCAATGGCTTCTCTCTGTAGTCTGTAGAGAGAAGGAGCAGCTTCTCTCATCTTGATATCAAGAGCATGGCGAACACATTTCTAAAACCTAATAGCAGAATGAGGCGAAGTATATTCTAGACATTGATTGCTAAAATAATGCCATCAAGAGAAAGGGGCAAAAGGAATTGTAATACTCTTTCCGAAAAAGAACAGATTTTCCTTTAAGTATAAATCTCTCCTGAAGCAATTTGGTGGTATTTTTTCAGTTCTTCTTAATAAGCTCAGCTTGGGACAACCTGGAACCCAGGAGCAAACTGTGTTGCATTTAGAACTCCACAAATGGAAGGGATTGTGTAAAATAAAGGATAGTTAGGGCTTTGTCACTTTCCCCGAGCACTCTCCTCTTGCTCAAAATGCCAGCAACACCCCTGAGCACCTTTCTTTTCCACCGCAAGCTGGCAGCAGCTCGTCCCTTGCAAATACTTTAAGGAACTTCAGGAGAAGCCCTCCTGCACAAAGGAAGGAGATTACATTCCTGAATGGAGGAAGGCAGGAGGGTGGGTTTGCGAAAGTGGTGGGCCGCTAGTACAGCTGTGGCTGCCTAGGTCTGTCTTCAACAAGCACTCCAGCTTCCTAACCAGCCACCTTTTGCTCCGTTCCCATGGTAACATCTCTATCCTCCGGTGCCCACCATGTCTCTAATGCTTTCGACTAGTTGGATTCTTTGGCACCTGCCTCCCAAGCCAGGTCTTGTCAAACCTTATTAATCCGAGAATCCATTGCTTTTGTTCAAAGTGGGGGAAAGAAAAGCAGACAAATTGGGCTCACCTGAGATCTCTTTCAAGTCCCAGGAAATTTGCTTTCTCTCCCCTTCAATTTGCCCCATAGCACCAACACATCTTTAGCAAAAAGCAGTAACAGAGACACATGGTTAGCTGTTGTTGCCATTGTGTTACAGTAGTAGTGTTCCTATACTCGGAATTAGGATTCACAAAAATCAAAACAAGTTGAAATTTGGCATTGTTTTTGTGCATCTTCCAATTGTTCTGACACAAGAGAACCTCCTCCTCCTCTCTTAAATGAGACCCAAAGCAAAACTGAAATTTTGCCTCTTTTGTTGGAAGTCTATTCTCTTTTGTGCTTCCTCTAACCCTAATTCTAACTCTTAACATGTGGTGCCATGTTTGCACATTATTGTGTATTGTATATAGCCATGTATGGCACACATGGACATTTATCTTTGTGGGCAGGAATGCACATGCATGTTTGTGTGCAATGTTGTAATTCATTCAAAGTAGAAAATAAATTGAAAAGATGTTTAAATAGCAATGTAAAACAATTAATCTTAAGCAATGTGACACTCCATAGTTGTTCTTTCAAAAACTGGCTGTTTTAAAAGTGTATTTGAATAGAAAGATTTTAGCCTATCACCAGATGCGCTCTACACCACTGGAGTAATTACACTGCTTAGCCGGTATTGCACCACCTGACATCCGCCGGAAAGTAGCAGCCAATAGTGAAAGGACCAAGGCAGAGACATCTCCAGCTCATCCCCTGTTTGGGTATCAGCCAGCACGTCAACGACTTAAATCAAGAAATAGTTTTCTTAGATCTACAGAGACACTCGCTGGAACACCTCAGCAAGCAAGAGTCCAAAAGTGGCAGGCCCAAACCCAGCACCTCAATCCGTGGGTGATACCAGATGAGAGACTCCCCCCTGGGCACACAGAAGACTGGACGACTTGAAAGGCGCTGAACAGACTGCGCTCTGGCCCCACGAGATGCAGAGCCAACCTCAAGAAATGGGGCTACAGGGTGGATTCCTCAACATGCGAGTGTGGAGAAGAGCAAACCACAGACCACCTGCTGCAATGCACCCTGGGCCCTGCCACATGCACAATGGAGGACCTTCTTGCATCAACACCAGAGGCACTCCATGTGGCCAGATACTGGTCAAAGGACATTTAATCAACTACCAAGTTTGTAAAATCTGTGGGTTTTTTTTTGGTTTTTTTTAAATCTGTTTGTTTTGTTCTGTTAGAAATGTAATACAATAGTATGGTTGCTGATGACACGATAAATAAATAACCAGATGCATAGCAAGAAGGAGGCCATTCTCTTCTCCCTGGAAAGAGAGTTCCGTATTCCAGAGGCAGGCACTAAAAAGTCCCTCTCTTGTAGCCCTACTAAACCATGGATCTGAGAGAAGAGGCTCTGCTGCTGAGGTCACAAGAGTTGGAAGCAACTGAATGAATAAACATGTTTTTATTTGCAATTTTTCACTTTCACAGGAGTCCTTTGCCCTTAACCCCAATGTACATGTCTCAGGTCCCAACTACACAGTATGGAGAGGGTAGAGATACATTGAATGTTTGCTATGTATATGCTGTGCTCTGCCCTGAGTCCCCTTCGGGGTGAGAAGGGCGGAATATAAATGTTTAAAATAAATAAATAATAAATAAATACATATAATACAATTATATGTATGTATAGATGGAACTTCAGTTGCATTGATGCAGAAAGTCTAGCTGATTGCCTATAGCAGTGGTTCTCGACCTGTGCATCCCTAGATGCTTTGGCCTTCAACTCCCAGAAATCCTAACAGCTGGTAAACTGGCTGGGATTTCTGGGAGTTGTGGGCTAAAACAGTGGTTGAGAACCACTGGCCTATAGTCTGCTGCAGCACTTTCATATCTATGGCATGGTCTCTAGCTGGCTAGTGTCATATTACGTAATGATGGGTAAGAATGTGAGCCAAGAGAGCTTCCTCATAGGGTGTGTTCTGTTGCGCGCTGGGCCTGTAACAGCTGTACTTTTCTATAGGACGTATACTTAAAGCCCAGTGGGAAGCCAGGGACACCTCAAAGAGAGGTTCTCAGGGATTTTTCTGAAGTGATGGTCTTTAGAATCTTTAATGATACAACAAAGTCTTTATTACGGAACAAACAACAAATCTTCAATGGTTCAAACAACACTTCAAGGCTTTCTTAGTGCAGTCCTCAATGGATTGGTACCTGACTTTAATTAACTGTACTTTCTCTGTAGGAAAACCCCTTTTTAACCTCTCCTAGGCTGTCTATTATCTAGCCCTCATCGGTGTGGATCCTACTACCGATTCCAAATGCGTCTGGGTATCGAGTAGACCTACCAGCTGAGTCTTGAAGATATTTCAGCTGGAGTTCAGTGGATCTGTAATGCTGTCCTCCCTCAGAGAATTCTTTGAAACTTCAGGGCTGTTTTCCCTCTGATTGCTGTGAGGCTGAGAGGCTGTGAGCTCTCAGCAAGAGCCTTGGGACCTTTCCCTGGAATTTCTGTTTCTGTTTCCCTGGATGTTCTTTAGAAAAGAAGCTTTTCTACGGCACAAGCTGGTCTACATCCTATAGTTTAGCTTCCTTGTGTGAGACTGACCAAGAAATGGCTCCTTTCCCTCCCAGAGCCCTGAACAAGGGGCGGAACCAAAGCTTGATTATGATGGACAGGAGGCCTGCCCTATGACTGCAAACAGATAACAGAAAGAAAATAAAGTTGGAGCACCTGGTACAGCCATACCAGCACAGGGTGCATGCTAGTAAGTTTTTAAACAATGCTTTTTACGAGCACTAGAAAAACAAACAGGAGAGAGCCTTCTTGGTGGTTGTTCCTAGACTTCACAACAACCCTATGAAGGTAGCTAAAGTAAATGTCTCTGTGCATTCCTTACAAAGCAGGCAACAAGTTTTCTATTTCAAAGAATATCGGCTTTAGGAAACCAACTAATTTTAAAGGAAGAGCCCATAATAATTTGCCATTATTCTTGTTAATAGCTCTGTTTTAATTTTATAATTATATTTTAATTTGTTTTTAATATTTTAAACATTGTAATTACATTTTGGGGATACTTTTTTATATGTTGTTATCCACATGATAGTGTTTTTTGAATGTCCTAAGCTGTCTTGAGTGCCAGTCTGAGAAAAACTCTGGATATAAATAAAGGTAATGATCATAATTATCTATGTAATTAGAACATTTTAATTATAATAATTATTTACAAAAAGATGGTTAAGCACAGGCCTTCATTTCCCCTTTCTCCCTCCTCCTTTCTTATTCCTTGTGCATCAATTCTTACATTTTGGATTGGGAGCCTGAGGACATGCCCTGTCCTATTACCTCTCTTGAAACCTGCTCTGGGATCTTTTCTAGTTAAAGGTTGAGGGTATGCACATTTTAAATAAGTAAATAATGAATAAATAAAGAGATGCAAAACGCACACAATTAAAACAACCTCTCTCTTTTTCCTTGTTATTTATTTGGGTCAGGAATGTTGGTGAGTTAAAAATAAGAACATTACCCCAGATGGGACTAAAAGTTGAAACTTTTATAAGCAAATTAATTTATATAAAGGGCTTAGAGATGCTATGGCCTGAACTCATAGAATCATAGAATCAAAGAGTTGGAAGAGACCTCATGGGCCATCCAGTCCAACCCGCTGCCAAGAAGCAGGAATATTGCATTCAAATCACCCCTGACAGATGGCCATCCAGCCTCTGTTTAAAAGCTTCCAAAGAAGGAGCCTCCACCACACTCCGGGGCAGAGAGTTCCACTGCTGAACGGCTCTCACAGTCAGGAAGTTCTTCCTCATGTTCAGATGGATCTCCTTTCTTGTAGTTTGAAGCCATTGTTCCGCGTCCTAGTCTCCAGGGCAGCAGAAAACAAGCTTGCTTCCTCCTCCCTGTGGCTTCCTCTCACATATTTATACATGGCTATCATATCTCCTCTCAGCCTTCTCTTCTTCAGGCTAAACATGCCCAGCTCCTTAAGCCGCTCCTCATAGGGCTTGTTCTCCAGACCCTTGATCATTTTAGTCGCCCTCCTCTGGACACATTCCAGCTTGTCATCTCTCTTGAATTGTGGTGCCCAGAATTGGACACAATATTCCAGGTGTGGTCTAACCAAGGCAGAATAGAGCATGGGTAGCATTACTTCCCTAGATCTAGACACTATGCTCCTATTGACCAACTAAGCTTTTATATTCCCATGATTAAAGATTGGAAAGTGTATTATCTTGGCTTCCAATTTCCCAAAATTTCTTAGCCAGACTGACTACTGACATGTTTGCTCAGGAATTCTTGTTTACTCTCATCAGATACTTTTTCCCCAGATATGGAAACACCAGAGGAAGAGAATAATAGAATCAGAGACCTCAGAGGCCATGCAGTCCAACTCCATTTTGCCAAGAAGCAGGAAAATTGCATTCAAAATACCCCCAATAGATGGCCATCCAGCCTTTGTTTAAAAACATCCAAAGAAGGAGCCTCCACCATACGCTAAGGTTCCAAGGCTGAACACCTCTCACAGTTAGGCAGTTCTTCCTCATGTTCAGGTGGAATGTCATTACCTGTTGTTTGAAGCCATTGTTCTGTGACTTAGTCTCCAGGACTAGGACACAGTCCTGGAAACTAGGACTTATTCCCTCTTCCCTATGACTTCCCCTCACATATTTATTTATGTATTTGTTTGTTTACTGCTTTTCTCAGCCCATAGGTGAATCAAGGCGGTTGACAGGGTAAAATTCAATGCTTATGATATCATAAATATAATTAAAAGCATAACATATAATAAAAACTAAACCACAACCGAGAAGACTCTCTGTCTTGTCTCTGCCAAATGTACTTGTGATGAAGGCGGTAATGAGTGCAGGTCCTCCTCAGATGATCTTAAGGTCCTAGATCAGTGGTTCTCAACCTGGGGTCCCCAGATGTTTTTGGCCTACAACTCCCAGAAATCCAAGCCAGTGTACCAGCTCTTAGAATTTCTGGAGTTGAAGGCCAAAAACATCTGGGGACCCCAGGTTGAGAACCACTGTCCTAGATGGTTCATAAGGATAGATGTGTTCAGGCATGTAAGTTGGGCCTGAACCATTTAGGACTTTATAGGCTAAAGCCAGCACTTTCAATTGTGCTCAGTAGCAAACTGGCAGACAATGGAGCTGGCTCAACAGAAGAGTTGCACGCTCCCTGAGTGCCTCTTCTGTTAGCAATCTGGCTGCCGTTCATTGGACCATTTGAAGCTTCCAAAGGCAACCCCACATAGAGCGTATTTCAGTAGTCTATATGGGATGTAACCAGAGCGTGGACGACCATGGCCAAGTCAGACTTCCCAAGGTAGTGGCGTAGCTGGTGCACAAGTTTTATACATGGCTCTCATTGTTTCTCCTCCCCACATTCTCTTCTGCAGGCTAAACATGCCCAGCTCTTGAAGTCGCTCCTCATAGGGCTTGTTCTTCAGACCCTTGATCATTTTAGTCACCCTTCTCTGGACACATTCCAGCTTGTCAACATGTCCCTTCAATTGTGGTGCCCAGAGTTGGACACAGTGCGATTCCAGATGTGGTCTGACTAAGGCAGAATAGACCATGGGTAGTAGGATTTCCCTGGATCTAGACATTATACTTCTATTTATGCAGGCCAAAATCCCATTGGATTTTTGCTGCCACATGCCATTGTTTAACTTGTTCCCCACGAGGACTCCCAAGATCTTTTTCACACATACTACTGTCGAGCCAGGCATCCCCCATTCTGTATCTTTGCATTTCATTTTTTTTTCTGCCTAAGTGGATTATCTTGTAGAAAGAGTGAGGAAGAGGAGGATGTACGAGAAATCTGATATGGAATCTTTATTTCATGTTCATGCCATTCTGTATACATGCCCATTGCACATGGATACTAACTGTGCTCTGTGCATGGATGTGCAAGGCATGCTTAATTGTGTGTTCAAATGAATGTGTGGTATCCTGGCTCAGCTGCACAATATTGCCATTGAACACAGGAGTTGTGTAGCACAATATTTATTTATTTATTTATTTTAAACATTTCTACCCCGCCCTTCTCACCCCCACGGGGGGGGGGGGGACTCTGGGCAGCTAACATGGGCAATAATTCAATAACAATTCAATGCCATAATAACTTAAAATCAAATACATAGAAAATTACACAATAACATTAATTAAAATCACATACTCATATACTAACATAGTCGCCTAATCAAAATCACATATCTGTTTCCAATTGTCATAACAATCCTGTGGTCCAGTTCAGTGTCTAACGTGCTGCTATGTCCACTAGCTGAAAGCCTGGCTCCAAAAGCAGGGGGCTACCACTGAGAAGGCCCTGTCCCTCATCCCCACCACACGTGTTTGTGACGCCGGTGGGACCGAGAGCAGGGCCTCCCCAGTAGATCTTAAATTACGAGGTGGAATGTAGAGAGCGATACGTTTGGATAAGTAAGATGAGCTGGAGCCATATAGGGTTTTATAGGCCAAGACCAGCACTTTGAATTGTGCTCAGAGGTGGACCGGCAGCCAGTTGAGCTGACGCAGCAGGGGGGTGGTGTGCTCCCTGTATGGTGCTCTGGTGAGTAATCTGGCTGCTGCCCGTTGGACTAGTTGAAGTCTCCGAACAGTCTTCAAAGGCAACCCCACGTAGAGTGCATTGCAGTAATCTATTCGGGATGTAACCAGAGTGTGGACCACCGTGGCCAAGTCAGACTTCCCAAGGTACGGGCGCAGCTGGTGCACATGCTTTAACTGTGCAAAAGCTCCCCTGGCCACCATCAAGACCTGGGGTTCCAGGCTCAGCAATGAGTCAATACAATACAATACAAGTATAACTCTACCTGCAGTGATTCACGCAATAGTAAAAAAATGGAGGATACCTTACACAATCATGCATGTCCTTCCAGATGTTGTTGTGTGCCTTCAAATCATTACGATGACCTTATGCTAAACGTATCATAGTGTTTTCAAGGCTTTGTTTAGAAGCAGGGTTGCCATTACTTTTCTCTGAGGCTAAAAGAGTGTGACTTACCCAACGTCACCTAGAGGGTTTCCACGGCTGACAAGGGTTTCTTTCAAAATTGTAGTCCAACCCTCCAATCACGATGCCATGGGGGCTCTCACACTGTGCTGGCTTTTCAAATGTTGCTGGATGTTTTTTGTCTGACCCAGAACATTTGCATTCTTTTGAAGATTGCAAAATCACATATGACATTGGGTTGTTATAGGTTTTTCCGGGCTATATGGCCATGTTCTGGAGGCAACATGGCCATATAGCCCGGAAAAACCTACAACAACCCAGTGATTCCGGCCATGAAAGCCTTCGACAAAACACATATGACATTATTGCACACACAGAAAGGTATTTGGTTGTGCATTCTTTTCCACAATGGAAAGGGAGTTACATTCAGTTTTCCAACTCTACCCTTTAACATAAGGATCACGTAATGTAATCAGTACCTAAATCTACATGAAGAAATGTACGCTGCATGTAGGATCTTGGGTGTGCTCTCCAGTTACTACTCATACTTTGCAGATTTTCAGGATGCAAACATGAGCAACCAAGGGCAGTTGAAGACCCTGTTCCTTTTGAGTCACAACTCCTGCCAAGAGCTATTATTTGAGCCTGTAATGTGACAGCTTATGGTCATACTTGTATACTATATTTTGTCTTTATTAAGAAAGGGACAGTCATTTTCAACTCAGCTCCAGAGAATAAGAATGACAAAAGAGGTGGGGTGACATCCTTTTAGGATCACCTCCTATGCTAAAGAAGCATTCACTCTTAATGCAAGGACTGGAATTACATGAACACCTTCAGCGGGTGGTTGATGCTCAAGGTCAGTTGATAATTTGCATTGTTTATATATGCAAAGGTTTATAACTGCCTGCTCATCCATGTATTTCACACACACACACACACACACACACACACACACACACACACACACGAAGGTTGGGGGGTTATTTTTGTTTTTTTTTAAAGCAACAATAACAACTGAATGCACAATGCCCTTAATTGAAAGAGATAATATTGTTGGTGCTTTGACCCAATGTTGCTATGTTGAAACTTCAGAATATTGAGGTTCCAAGTCTGATAAGAAGATTCTGATATTTTCTACTGAAACAATTGCAGAATGGTAATTTTCACACCAAAGTTGTGAGGTAGAGTTCCACATCATTGTCCATTGCATAGAGAGACAAGCATACATATGTTTTCTGCAAAGTTTCAATTCACTAAACAGTAGGGCTGGGCGGTTTCGTTCGTTAATTTTGTAATTCGTTAATAATTCGTATTTAAAGTGGCTTACGATCCGATATTGAACCATTCAGAAGCAACTAAAAATCGAAACAAATTTTTAAAAATTATTTTGTAATTGTTTCGTAATTGGTTCGAAATTGTTTCGTTATTATTTCGTTATTATTTCCGTATGTCTGGTGCAAGTTTTATAGTTGTTGTTTGTTTTATCAGTGATAAAAAATAAATTATCACACCAACAGTCAACAACAGAGGGAGAGGGAAGCTTCAGAAGTTCCCCCTGTCCCATTTGGAGGGTTTTTTAGCGTATTGCGCAATCGCGTCCGCCATTAACGAATCGATTCGTTATTGTTTCGAAATTGTTTTGTAATTTCCGAAATTTCATAAATATCGAACTTTTTTAAAGAAAAAAATTCGGAATTCTTTTAAAAAACGAAACGCAAAAACCCCCTAAAAATGAATCGTGTTTAGAAACATTTTTTACCGTGGTTGCCCAGCCCTACTAAACAGGCAACATTGCTGAATTGTCATGGCCTGTGACAACTTGGCAATGGTGTAGCTTTCTACAACTGATCTGTTTTGAAGCTTAGAAGATGTTTGGTCTAAATAAGTGCTGATGGGCTAAATTCTCAACTCCTCTGCCATTTATTCTAACCAAATCATACCCAATTTAGTTTTTGTAGGGAAAATGGCTGAGAATTAACAGTCAAGGAAAGGTAGGAAGATTTGAAATTGAAACCATTGTAGGAAGTGTAGGATATATATATATATACTAGCTGTGCCCTGCCACGCGTTGCTGTGGACTATAGTAAAACTTATCAAAGTTGAGGTAGATATCTGGACTATTATGAAAGAGAGGTACCTACCTATTCCTTCCCCCTTTTCCTTCCCCTTTCTCTCCTTTCTTCCTTCTCTACCTCTTTCTTTCTTTCCTTCTTTCACTACTTGGTTTCATCCTTCTCTCTTTCCTTCATTCCCTCCCCCTTTCTTCCTTTGCCTTTCTTCCCTCCCTGTTTGCTTCCTTCTTTCACTTTTTATTTCCTTTTATTTCACCACCATCATAACAATAACAATAATGCAATGCATTGCCTCTGGGACCTGACACCTCTCCCATTCCCCCAGGGTCTAATAGGAATAATAGCATCATAATAATAATAGAAATAACAACCTTTACCCGCCACGTGTTGCTGTGGCCAACCTTCCCTCTTTCTCTCCTTCTTTCCCTCCTTCCTTCCTTCCTTCCCTCCCTCCCATCTTTCCTTCTCCTCTTCCTTCTCTATCTCCTTCCTTCCCCCTTTTTCTTTCTCTTCTGGTCTCTTTTCTTCCTTCTCTCTTTCCTTCTTTCTTCCCTCCCTCTTTCTCTACATCTTCCCCCTTCCTTCACTCCCTCTTTCCTTCCTTCATTCCCTTTTTCTTCTCTCCTTCCTTCCTTCTCCCTTTTTCTTTCTCTTCTGGTCTCTTTTCTTCCTTCTCTCCTTCTTTCCTTCCCTCCCTCTTTCTCTACATCTTCGCCCTTCCTTCACTCCCTCTTTCCTTCCTTCATTCCCTTTTTCCTTTCCTTCTCTCCTTCCTTCCTTACCCCTTTTTCTTTCCATCCCTCTGTCTCTCATTTCTTCCTTCTCTACCTCTTTCCTTCCTTCCCCCTTTTTCTTTCTCTTCTTCTTCTTTTTTTTCTAACTTTCCTTCCTTCCCCTTTTTCTTTCCCTCTTTCCTTCCTTCCTGTCTTTCCTGGATTTTGACAGGGCGGGAAGGGGCGGGTGGGGGTTGGAGGTGGCATGAAGAAAGGAGGTAAGATTGGGGCGGGGAGGTGGAGCGGGGGGTTGTGTGTGGGGGTGCGGCGGCGGGGGAGTGATGGAGCGTGGGGTTGCGTGTGTGTGTGGCGGTGGGGGAGTGATGGAGTGGGGTTGCGTGTGTGTGTGCGGCGGGAGGAAGGAGCGTGGTGTGTGTGTGTGTGCGGCAGGGAGGGATGATGGAGCGTGGGGTTGCGTGTGTGTGTGTGCGGCGGCGGGGGGAGTGATGGAGCGTGGGGTTGCGTGTGTGTGTGCGGCGGCGGGGGGAGTGATGGAGCGTGGGGGTGCGTGTGTGTGTGCGGCGGCGGGGGAGTGGGGTTGCTGTGTGTGTGCGGCGGCGGGGAGTGATGGAGTGGGGTTGTGTGTGTGTGGCGGGGGGGGAGTGGGGTTGCGTGTGTGTGTGTGGCGGGGGGAGTGATGGAGCGTGGGGTTGCGTGTGTGTGTGCGGCGGGGGGGAGTGATGGAGCGTGGGGTTGTGTGTGTGCGTGCGGCAGGGTGTGTGTGTGTGCGGGAAGCGGCGCGGCGGGGCTTGGAGTGGGCATGGCTTCCGCAGAGGGAACGTTGGCCGGAAGACTGTGTGCGCGCACCAGGGAACTTGCGGCTGGGCACCAATGCGCATGTTCAGTTGTTTTGCCGTTTTGTGAGTGTGTTGTTGTGTTGTTTTTCATTTTGAGTAGATATGTTTGTACCTTGTGGGTTGTGTTATGGGCATGGGAATTTTGGTTAAGTTTCATTGGGGGTTTTTGAGTTTTGTTGTTTTGCCGTTTTGTGAGTGTGTTGTTGTGTTGTTTTTCATTTTGAGTAGATATGTTTGTACCTTGTGGGTTGTGTTATGGGCATGGGAATTTTGGTTAAGTTTCGTTGGGGTTTTTTGAGTTTTGTTGTTTTGCCGTTTTGTGAGTGTGTTGTTGTGTTGTTTTTCATTTTGAGTAGATATGTTTGGACCTTGTGGGTTGTGTTATGGGCATGGGAATTTTGGTTAAGTTTCGTTGGGGGGTTTGTGAGTTTTGCTGTCCGGTTGAACCAACCTAACAGATTTATATATATAGATATGAGAGAGAGAGAGAGAGAGAGAGAGAGTGTTCAAGAATTGAGGCATTAGTGAAATGCAGATAGAAGTTCATTTTATGGCATGCTGGTCCAGATATCAGCATTCAATGTAAGCAACATGGGCCTGAAACAAAAGTACACATTAACAGTTATAGCACTTCTAGAAAGTCAACCATGCTACAACATATAACACCACATTAAAATCATAGGAAGACATTGATAATGCTTTCATATTACCCATTTATTAAACAATAGTCATAGTGAGCACATGGGGATGATCCACCTCTTGGACCTGGTATGTGAGAAAGGGCAAGGCAATGTCCACTATCTTTGATCAATGGTCATGGATAGTTGAAATTATCTCCTCAACTTGCTCTAGATTAGCAGGAGCGGGACAGAGTTTTGGGGTGGAGGATCCAGATCTTCGATGAGCAAGATTTGAATGCTTCTTATCCTTGGTATTTGCTGTCAAGTTGACTTTGACCTATGGTAACCCTATGAATGAGAGGTTTCCATGATTTCTGGTCATCAGCAGCCCTGCTCGCGTCTTGTACACTTACCACTTCATCACACAGGATTAATCCTTTCATGGAACACTTCCCTGCCAGACCAACAACAGATGGGCACACTGTCCATTACACAACATTGCTAGACTTCCAGCAGAGGCCCCACACACAACTAGAGGGAAGCATCCTAGGAAGCTTCCCTTCAAACATGGGAAGTCACCCATGTTGTGTTGGTTCCAATAGAGCCAGCATTGATCCATGCTACTTTGGCGATACTTCCCCTATGTGATGGGGAAGTATCACCATGACAAAGTTATGTGCAGGATAACAGAGTCGTCCCTCATCCCTGCTGTTTCACCATGGAGGCTGACAAAACAGCACAGGAGGAAGTCCCCCATGTGATGAAGTCCTTAGAATTGTTGCTTTATTTGTCCATCTACTTGCAGTGTAATCTTCCTCTTTCCTTACTACCTTTCACTTCACAGGGTATTAATGTATTTTTCAGTGAATCTCTGGGACCAAAGCATACTCACTGTATGGAAGTTTCCTAAGATAATTTTTCTCTCTCTCATTCCTCCATTTTCAATCATACTATCCCCAAAGTGTATCTTGGATAAAATAATCACATGTTCTAACACTAATTCTGGAAAAGTAGCATGAATACAAGATGGAGGTTCTGAAAAGATTGGTGAGTGGGTGAGACCCAACAACCTATCAACCCTCTTTCTCCTCTTGGGACTAACAATTTCCAAAGAGCACAATGAAAATGAAACAAAATGAGAAAGCACAGATGCTGACTAGCTGTTCAAGAAGAAATGCAGGAAATTGAATTGAGTGTTCTGGAAGGGAGCATGATTGACTGCTGGACTATTCTAAACTACAACATTGATATTCGTATTTGTTGTTGTTTTTGTTCATTTGTTCAGTCATTTCCGACTCTTCGTAACCTCATGGACCAGCCCACGCCAGAGCTCCCTGTGGGCCGTCACCACCCGCAGCTCCTTCAAGGTCAATCCAGTCACTTCAAGGATGCCATCCATATATCTTGCTCTTGGTCAGCCCCTCTTCATTTTTCTTTACATTTTCCTCAGCATCATTGTCTTCTCTAAGCTTTCCTTTCTTCTCATGATGTGGTATTCATATAAGGATACAAATATGTCAATTTTCAACATTTAGGACCATATGACACATTTGTAACCTTTTTTATATATATCATATAAAGGTTACAGATATGTCATATGGTCCTAAATGCTGAAAATTTGCAAGATCTGGTCAGATGTTGCCACAACAATTCAAGAAATATAATGTCAAACATGTCCCAAGAGAGTGACCAAACTGCCAAAAGATCTGGATTTGCAAGTATGTCACATTGAAGGAAGGGAAGGGCAGCTTGTTTTCTGCAGTGCTAGAAACTCAGCTATGGGGCAATGGATTCAAATTGCTAGAAGAGAGATTCCGTTTAAACATTAGGAAGAACTTCATGATGGTAAGACCTGTTCAAAAGTAGAGGATGTTGCCTCAGAGGAGGTTGGAGTCTCCTTCTCTGGAGGTTTTTTTTAAAATAGTTCATCAGTCAGGAGTGCTTTGGTTGTGTCTTCCTACATGGCTGAATGGTGCCAGACTTGATGTCCCTTGTGGTCTCTTCCAGCTCTATGATTCTATGAACCTTGTTGACTGGAGTAATTTTTCAAAATGCTGAGCCTGAGGTATTGAGGGTATCACTTTGCTTTACAAAGTTTCACTGAGATGCCACACTGTCTTTCTCACGTATAAACTTCATCTGCCCAAATCTGAGAGTGTTGCCAACCATCCAAGATCACATGACCAGGATTCCTTTGATGAAAACTCATGGGCACAAGGGGACTTCATAATATTGCTTCTCCCAGGTTTGGTGCTGGTAATTATAGCCTCAGCAGGTAGCTTAATGGGTTTTTCAAAAGTTAGATAGTCTACAGGGAATCATATGACCCAGCAATCTCTAGTACCCAAAGCTACTAGTTCTGCTTCAGGGCACTGGAATGAAATGAATTTGGCATGTGTAGGCCAGCCAAGCCACTTTTGTGAATCAGTGTTCTTCCCAATAGCAATCATTTCTTCTTCTTCTTCTTTTTTAACAACAGGAGGAAAAGCACCTCCTTCCCTCCACTTCAGATTCCTACATCTCTGAGGCAACTTGTCCAATTAACCTCATATATATATATATATATATATATATATCATTTCTTGACTCATAGAAAACATACCTGATCAGAAAGTTTAAAAGAGAATGCAGTTCTTCTGGAAAAACTGGCCAATGAAGGCAGAGCTGAAATTAAGGTTATGATGGATAGCTGATCACCTTTCACGGATGTGCTCACCGTTGATGCCTGCACTCTCAGAAGGATGGAGGGAGAAGAGAACTAGATGAAAAAGGACAATAGATGCTCCTTAACCAAGTGTGGAAACCAGCCTCATTAGTTATGGCAGGGATTGTGTTGGAGAACAGAGGAAAACAACCAAAGTGGTAAAGTGTTCGGAAATCATGCCTTATAGAGAATGCTTGATGGAGTTTTGTATGCTTAACCAAGAAAAGAAAAGATCAAGAGTTAAGATAGTATCTGAATCATAGAATCATAGAATCAAAGAGTTGGAAGAGACCTCATGGGCCATCCAGTCCAACCCCCTGCCAAGAAGAAGGAATATTGCATTCAAATCACCCATGACAGTTGGCCATCCAGCCTCTGTTTAAAAGTTTCCAAAGAAGAAGTCTCCACCACACTCCGGGGCAGAGAGTTCCACTGCTGAACAGCTCTCACAGTCAGGAAGTTCTTCCTCATGTTCAGATGGAATCTCCTCTCTTAAAGAGAGCCACACAGTGTAGTGCTTTCAATTGTAGACTAAGACACTGGGAGATGAGGGTTCAAATCCATCGCAGGTCTGTCGAAAACCACTGAGTGATTTTTGGCAAGTCATACTCTCTCAGCTACTGTGGAAGGCAATGACAAATTCACTATAAACAAATGCTGTCATTAAAGCCTCATTATACATTTACCTGGGGTGGTGGTGGTGGCACAGCGGGTTAAACCTCTGAGCTGCTAAACTTGCTGACTGAAAGGTCAGTGGTTCGAATCCGGGGAGCGGGGTGAGCTCCCACTGTTAGGCCCAGATTCTGCCAATCTAACAGTTCAAAAACATGCAGTTGTGAGTAGGTCAATAAGTATCAAGTTTAGCAGCAAGTTTAGCAGCTCAGAGGTATCTGGGCACCACCATTCAAGAGAGATATTGACAAGCTGGAATGTGTCCAGAGGAGGGCGACTAAAATGATCAAGGGTCTGGAGAACAAGCCCTATGAGGAGCGACTTAAGGACCTGGGCATGTTTAGCCTGAAGAAGAGAAGGCTGAGAGGAGATAAGATAACCATGTATAAATATGTGAGAGAAAGCCACAGGGAGGAGGGAGCAAGCTTGTTTTCTGCTTCCTTGGAGACTAGGACACGGAACAATGGATTCAAACTACAAGAGAGGAGATTCCATCTGAAGATGAGGAAGAATTTCCTGACTGTGAGAGTCGTTCAGCAGTGGAACTCTCTGCCCTGGAGTGTGGTGGAGGCTCCTTCTTTGGAAGCTTTTAAACAGAGGCTGGATGGCCATCTGTCAGGGGTGATTTTAATGCAATATTCCTGCTTCTTGGCAGAATGGGGTTGGACTGGATGGCCCATGAGGTCTCTTCCAATTCTTTGATTCTATGATTCTATGATTCTATCACTTCTGTGGGAAGGTAATGCCACTCCATGTAGTCATGCTGGCCAGATGACCTGGAGATGTCTACAGACAATGCCAGCTCTTCAGCTTAAAGATGGAGACGAGCACCACCCCTCAGAGTTGGAAATGACTAGACTTAATGTCAGAGGAAAACTTTCCTATAAGTTTATCTTAAGGTCACCATAAATCAGACACAGCAATAGTAACATATTGAAAGGTTGTCACAAGAGGTTTCTACCATTCCAAAAAGACAAGGACTCAATCTCATAGAATGGCGGAAAAGATAGAAAAGAATATTCTAATATTGTTTTAAGAAGAACATCTTGATGTCGAGAGCTATCCAACAGTGGAATAGACTATTGGAAAAGATAGTGTTTCTTCTCAGAGTCTGTTAAGAGAGGTTAAATGGTGAACTTTAATGAATGCATTAGTTACAGATCCCTGCACTGTCAGGGAGTTGGATTACCTTTGTGATCTGTTCCAACTCTGATTCCATGATTCAATGAGAGAATGATGAACTAGAAAGACCTTTTGATCTAAACCAGCATGGCTCCTCTGTTCCTGGTGGAAGGCTTCTGAATTGTCATTTTGCCTTTTCCCTTGAGTCACCTGAACATCCCATGAGAATTGCTAACAAGCTTAACCTACCTGGCTATTACACCCAATCCTTGCTTTGTTGCGATCACCAAATTAATTAAGGTCAACAGATGAATTGCACAGTGGCATAATAGGAACCTGCCCAAAGATGAATTTCAGTGAGCAGAAGTCTCAATGGGAAATATGGATCCTTTTGTCAGTATAAAACTTGGTATAAGAAGCGAAGGAGCATCACTTTAGGATGAAGACTCCTCTTAGATGTTTCCTTTTAAAATGTAAAGAATTGCTCTTATCACCGCCTTGTTGTTCTGTCTTTTTCAGAACCTGTCATAGTGGATAGGAGCCTACATCTCTTTGAAAGATAACATATCCTTGTACTTGTGTCAAAGGCCTGAATTTTTCCTTCTTAAATATCTTAACTACAGAAGCACTTCTGTAGCTCCCCAAATCCACTAGGAATTGAGTTTGTAACAACTTCTTTTTGTCATTAAAAATGGGCAAAGAGGTGCAAGCTAGGAATGTGAAAAGGACAATTCCAAGTATCCATTTATGTACTTCTTCCACCTTTAGTGGTCTGGGGTCATTAAAAATTAATGCACCTTTTATGCAGTCATTATTCCAGAAATAACAGGATATTTCATATCATTAAACAAAAAGCAAACAAAAAACTAACAAGGATATATGTTGTTTCCCTCAGAAATATTGTTTGTGTAATACTGAGATGGAGCAAAGAATGAAAGGGACTTTGTTAGACATAAATATTATCTAAATCACATTTAAATGTGCCTGCGTATATCATTAGCGCAGCTGCAAATCTTGTTGTTTCATATTGATGCATGCACTAGTAAATGACTGTGGAAGTTTTTAGGGTCGGTTTTTGCATTAACATTATACAAACTCAAAGTTGAGGAAGACAGAGACCAAGAACTTAGGTTAAGAAGAGGACGTCACACTTATATGGTTGTTTTAGAATTGTGTCAGAAGTGTGAGAGAATTGGCCATCTGCAGAGATGTTGCCCAGGGGATGCCCGGATGTATTACCATCCTGTGAGAGCCTTCTCTCATGTCCCTGCATGGGAAGTTGTAGCTGACAGATGGGAGCTCACTCTGTCTTGTGGATTGGAACAGTCAACCTTCAGGTCAGCAGTTCAGACAGCACAAGGGTTTAACCCATTGCGCCACCATGATATTTATTTATTTATTATTCAAACTTATATGCCGCCACTCCCCTAGGGCTCGGAGCGGCTTACAAGAACAAACTAGAATCTAACACAATTTTAAACAACATATCAAAGATCAAAAGCCTGTCAAAACAGGCATGTCTTACAAGCCCTGCAGAAAGCTGATAAGTCCCGCAAGGCAAGGACTTCTGGTGGCAGAGTATTCCAGAGTGATGGTGCCACTGCTGTAAAGGCTCTGTGTCTGGTTGCTGTTAGATGCAAGGTCTTAAAACTGGGAACTTCCAATAGATCTTGGTCCTCAGAACAAAGGGATCTCTGGGGTTGGTAGGGGGTGAGGTGGTCCCTCAGATACATTGGCCCCAGACCATGCAAGGCCTTAAAGGTAAGTACCATCACTTTAAAAGTGATCTGGTGCTCAAATGGTAACCAATGCAGCTGGAGTAAGATTGGTGTTATATGGTATCGCATCGGGGCTCTTGCAAGAAGCTGAGCGGCTGAATTTTGTACCAACTTGAGCTTCCGGATCACCCACAAAGGTAGGCCAATGTAGAGGGCGTTACAGTAATCCAGTCTTGAGATGACCGTGGCCTGGATCACTGTACCTAGGTCATCCCTGGACAGGGAGGGGGCCAGCCGTCTAGCCTGCCGCAGATGAAAAAAGGCGGTTCTGCTAACGGCAGAGACCTGGGCCTCCATCGTCAGCAGAGGGTCCAAAAGGACTCCTAGACTCTTTACCAATGATGACGGGCATAACGCCACTCCATCCAAGGTAGGCAGCTGGATATCCCCACTGCCTGGTCGACCCATAGGATCTCTGTCTTTGCCGGATTCACCCTCAACCTACTGGCACGCAGCCATCCAGTAACGGCCTCAAGGCATTGATGGAAATTATCGGGTACAGAGTCTGGTCGGCTTTCCATCTTCAACATAAGCTGAGTGTCATCAGCATACTGGTAACACTAAAGCCCAAAACCTCGAACCAGCTGAGCAAGTGGTCGCATATAGATGTTAAATAACAGAGGGGAGAGAATGGCCCCCTGAGGAACCCCACAAAATAGAGGGGACCTCTCAGAGACCAGGCCTCCCCTCTTCACTCGCTGTCCACGGTTGTGAAGAAAGGAGGACAGCTAATTTAAAGCTTTCTAATATGGTGATTGTGTGGTAGTGACTTGTCAGTGAATTCCGATATTTTGCAATCAGCCATCTCAACATGTGCACATACATGCATAATGCCCATTTGTACATGCAATGAATAACATATATGCTTGCGCAATGTCACTTCATGCACAACCCTCCTTCCACAATCTTGAACTGCACTTTTCACATAGGATAAAAATATCCAACGACTTCAGCAGGGTTCCATCTGCATGCATAAAGACACGAATAGGATTCCTGTCACAGCTTTATTATTCCTCCCATATTACAGTCTCTTATGGTTGGTTCTAATGTACTCCTTTCCTTAAACCTGCTTCTCATTTACATTTCATCCTGGATTCTGGAGTGCTAAATTACCCAACATTGTTCCTGAATGCATTAGAAGGCCTTCATTGTTCCACGCCTAAAGTTCCAAATTTTCTTGGGAACACAGTGTGTTTATTATTTGTCATGTGTTTCTGCTAGAGGAGGAAAAGAATTGAGAGTTAATATTATTTATGGAATTTCCCCTATCTCATTTTCCCTATTCACTCCAGAGAATAGGACACAGAATCACACTACAAGAGAAGTGATTCCACCTAAACATTAGAAAGATCCTGCCGGTAAGATATTTTTGACAGTTGTATATGCTGCCTAGAAGTCTGATGGAGTCTTCTTCTCTGGAGGCTTTTAAGCAGAGCCTGGATATGCATCTGTCAGGAGTGTGATATACGCAGGCACATCTGCATGCTAGATGGGGATTGGACTGGATGGCCCTGGGGGCCTATTCCAACTCTGGGTTTCTTTGATTCTGGGGGACAATGCCTGGCTCGAGAGCAGTACGTGTGAAAAAGATCTTGGAGTCCTTGTGGACAACAAGTTAAACATGAGCCAACAATGTGATGTGGTGGCAAAAAAAGCCAATGGGATTTTGGCCTGCATCAAGAGGAGCATAGTGCCTAGATCTAGCGAAGTCATGCTACCCCTCTATTCCGCTTTGGTTAGACCTCATCTGGAATATTGTGTCCAATTCTGGGCACCACAATTGAAGAGAGATATTGACAAGCTGGAATGTGTCCAGAGGGGGGCAACTAAAATGATCAAGGGTCTGGAGAACAAGCTCTATGAGGAGCGGTTTGAGGAGCTGGGCATGTTTAGCCTGAAGAAGAGAAGGCTGAGAGGAGATATGATAGCCATGCATAAATATGTGAGAGGAAGCCACAGGGAGGAGGGAGCAAGCTTGTTTTCTGCTTCCCTGGAGACTAGGATGCAGAACAATTGCTTCAAACTACAATAATAATAATAATAATAATAATAATAATAATAATAATATTATTATTATTATTATTATTATTATTATTATTATTATTATTATTATTTATACCCCGCTACCATCTCCCCAGGGGACTCAGTGTGGCTTACATGAGGCCAAGCCCAGAATACAACAATACAAGCAATAACAACAACAATACAAGCAATTAAAATCAAGCAAGACAGTAAAACAATAACATAAGCATTAACAATAGGACAACACACTTTAAAATCTATGGGTAGGCCAGATGTAAAAAAATGTACAAGAAAGGAGATTCCATATGAACATGAGGAAGAACTTCCTGACTGTGAGAGCCGTTCAGCAGTGGAACTCTCTGGCCTTGGAGTGTGGTAGAGGATCCTTCTTTGGAGGCTTTTAAGCAGAGGCTGCATGACCATTTGTCGGGGGTGCTTTGAATGCAATTTTCTTGGAAGGGGATTGAGCTGGATGGCACACAAGTTCTCTTCTAACACTATTATTCTATGACCAGTATCCAGCAACATGGGGTACATCTACACTATAGAATTAATGCAGTTTGACACCAATTCAGCTATCATGGCTCAGTGTTAGGGACTCATGGGCATTATAGCTTTACAAGTTCTTGAGCTGTCTCTGCCAAAGAGTGCTGGTGGCTTGCAAAATTACACATCTCGGGATTCCATAGCACTGAGCCATAACAGCTAGACATCAAACTGATTCTATGATTCTAGTGTTGTATCAACACTGACGAATTAATATAGTGTGACTTTAACTACCCTGATTAATGCCATGGGCTTCTTGGAATTGTAGTTTGGTAAGACACTAGGGTTCTTGGGCCAAAGACCTAATAAAATGACAATTCCCATGATCCCAGGGCACTGAACTACAGCAGTTAGGGTCGTGTCCAAATGCAATATTTCTACAGCACAGATGCACCTTTATCATTGTCTTCAGGTTGACCATTGCTAAAAACAGAACACTCATCCAGATATAGGTTTGCTGATATAATGCAAGGCTGCTGTTACTGAAAAGAGATTAGTTTTGTCTGAGGTTCAGCCTACTACCGCACCACATAGTGCATCTCCTCCCTGCAATATTAAATTTATTGGTTGCTATTCTTGTCATCCCTGAATAGCTATTCAGGTTTTGTGGATTTGTTGAGGATCTCCACATTCATTAGCAGGAGGTTATATAGGTTGGCTTCCTCTTCAGCTGAAAGCAATCTGTTCCTCTGTACTTTTAAGAGTTTTAAGAGATGTTATTTTTATTTTTTAACAAGAGCCTTTAAAACCTCCAGGATATTGTCCATCCAAACCATGCTGGTCTACCACAATCCACAGGATGCTCTTTATAAACGAGGGTGCCATTACCGACAGCATTTTCTGTCCACTCAGCAATTCTCACTTTTCAAGTGTTTGCAATACACACACACACACAGTCCAACATCTTCAATAAAAGAAACACTAATGGAGGGACAGCATTTTGCAGTGACCTGACCAAAGTTGTAAAAGTGATAAGAAATCTTCCTGTTTGGATGGGAAGATGGAAATGGAGGACAATATCTTCTCTGCACACAAAGAGGTAATAATAGAATCATAGAGTTGGAAGAAACCACAAAGGCCATCCAGTCCAACCCCCTACCAATCAGGAAAATACAATCAAAGCACTTCTGATAGATGGCCATTCAGCTTCTGCTTAAAAACCCCCTAGCGATGTGGATTCCATATATCCAAAGGCACTATAGTCCACATATTCATATTCAGTTCCAAGCCCAATTCAAGGTGCTGGTTTTGACCTACAAAACCCTGTACGGTTCCGGTCCAGCGTATCTGTCTGAACGTATCTCCCTCTATGTCCCACCATGGAATTTAAGATCATCTGAGGGGGCCCTGCTCTCAACTCCACCGCTTTCCCAAGCGAGGCTGGTGGGGATGAGGAGCAGGGCCTTCTCAGTGGTGGCCCCTCACCTGTGGAACTCACTCCCAGTGGATATCAGGGCATCAACATCACTCCTGTCATTCAGGAGGAAGGTAAAGACGTGGTTATGGGACCAGGCCTTCGGGCAATCTGCTAACTAGGAAGGACAACCAGAAAAATAGGACCGGCAGGACTGATAAATGTGGAAGGAAACTCTGAACTATGAGATAGCGAACATTGACTGGCAATAAGGAGTAATTGGTTTGTATCAGTTTGTATGAAATTTTATTGGTTTTATTGGTTTTAGTGGGTATAGATGTAATGTATTGTTGTTGTTTGCTAATTTGCATTATTCTGTTTTATTGTTGTTGTTTGTTACGGGCATCGAATTGTGCCTTGGATGTGTAAGCCGCCCTGAGTCCCCTTCGGGGTGAGAAGGGCGGGGTAAAAGTAAACCAAATAAATAAAAATAAATAAAAATATTCAAAACTGCTCTTACCATCAGGAATTTACTTCTATTGTTTAGGTTGAATATTTTTTTTCCTCCAATTTAAATCCATTTCTCTGTCTCTTAGTCTCCAGAGCGGCAAAAAACAGGCTTGCTCCCTCCTCAATATGACATCCTTTCAACAAGGCTATCATGTCCCTTCTTCATCTTCTCTTCTCTAGGCTAAACCTAATCATTTCCCTAAGCCACATCTTCTAGGGCTTCATTTCCAAACCTTTGACCCTTTTGACTGCCCTTCTCTGAATGTGTTCCAACTTCTCAATATCCTTCTTGAATGTTTGTCCGGAACTAGAAACAAAGTTATTTCAGGTGTGGTCTCACCACAGCAGAATAGAGTGGGAAAATTACTTTTCTCAATCTTGACCATATACTCCTATTGATACAGTCTAGTAATATATTTGTGTGAATGTGAAAAGATAGTGTGCCCAACCCATAAAAGGTGGGTTGGGCACAGGTTGATTTTCACCTTGCTTTCCTGTCATAATTTACAGTGACAGGTGACCACAGAGCTCTGTGAGAGCTTCTGGCCCTCATGGGAATCCCATGAAGACATCAGTAAAAGTGCCTGTGTGACCAAGGAGAAACAGAGGAGTTGCCAAAATTCTGGAACATTCCATGACTTTCCTTAGTGGGGCTGAAGCAGTACAACTCAGTTAACTCCCAGTTAAGTAGCAGAGGTCCTTAGATATCATGATGCCAACCATGTCCTAAATATCTATTAGCAGCAGATTGGTGCCTAAAGGACAGGGGGTGGGAGAGGAGATTGATGCAGATGAAGATGCTGGATACCTTCCTCTATGACAACCATTAAAAGACATCCACATGTCTACTTGGGCATTGCATTTGTAAATGGCACCAGCAATATTCAGGATGTCATTTGCTTGAAAATAATATTTTCCAAAATTGTCCTTCTCCTATTTATTTATTTATTTATTTATTTATTTATTTATTTATTTATTGAACTTATATGCCGCCACTCCCCTGGGGCTCGGAGCGGCTTACAAGAACAGGCTAAAATCGAACACAATTTAAAACAATTTAAAACAATTTAAAAACAATCAGAGATCAAAGGCCCATCGAAATAGATATGTCTTACATGCCCTGTGGAAAGCTGATAAATCCTGCAAGGCACGGACTTCAGGTGGCAGAGTATTCCAGAGTGATGGTGCCACTGCTGTGAAGGCTCTGCGTCTGGTTGCCGTTAGATGCAAGGTCTTGACACTGGGAATTTCCAATAGATCTTGGTCCTCAGAACGGAGGGATCTCTGAGGTTGGTAGGGGGAGAGGCGGTCCCTCAGGTACATCGGCCCCAGACCATGCAAGGCCTTAAAAGTGAGTACCATCACTTTGAAAGTGATCTGGTGGTCAATTGGTAACCAATGCAGCTGCAGTAAGATTAGTGTTATGTGGCATCTCATCGGAGTTCCCGCAAGAAGCCGAGCAGCTGCGTTTTGTACCAGCTTGAGCTTCCGGATCACCAACAGAGGAAGGCCAATGTAGAGGGTGTTACAGTAGTCCAGTCTTGAGATGGCCGTAGCCTGGATCACCTGGAGTGTGAAACACACTCTCACACCAATCACAAAAGATCAAGCTGATGGATCAGAAAGATACAAACAACTCACACAGTGCTAGGGCTGTTGCTAGTTCATGTAAGAAGGTGACAGTTATTGCATTTCCCAGTACTACAATGTAGACTCCCCCCCCCAAAAAAAAAACCCACTTAAAAACCATTAATGAAAATGTGAACACATTCTCTGAGACCCCTATGGCAGATTGTATTAAGGAGAATTTTTCTAGGTTCACGTGTTTACCATGCAGCAATAAATCACACCAGGATTTTCCTCTTTAGCTTAGACATGCCCTTAGACAACCTATTTAAGTAATACATTTTATTGACTTACTTTCTTTGTTGTTATGGTTATGGATAGTTGCTAGGTATCATGAGAGCTTGCTTACTAGAAGACAACTTTATGTTTTGTTTTTTGTTTTTAAAAAAATCCCTTTAATTAGTAGCTAAGGTTCAGTTGAATGCTGGTGCAGCATATGTCTTACTAGGTTTTCTTCCACCTGTTGAGTTCTATGGGAACAAGTACCAGGGCAACACAGCTTCTGTTTTCAGGCAGATGGGTTGTAATGTCCTTTTAATGTCATAGTCAAACATTAACCACATTTTTGTAAAAACAGAAAGGGTTCTTTTTCATGTTATGAACCCTGATAGATAGTTCCTCCTTAGCTCGATAGCTCAAGGCTCAGAAAGGATCGGCAGCTGGCCATAGACTGGGCTAGTAAATTAATTATTTTGGTTGTAGTAGTAAAACTACTGTTCACTATGATGTAACACAGGGTTCATGTATACCTACACCAAAATGGGACCAGTCTGGAGTAGCAATGTCCTCTGTGACCATCTGTACTGCCAATTGAATGGGAGTATAGATGATTCAGAGGGGTCAAAATTAGTTTGGCCTTGAACTGTGAGAAGAGATGGGTAACAAATAAAAACGATTATAATTATTTATGATCTCATCTTCCCTGATCATTGGTGCTGCTGGATGACCATGGAGCTCTCATGGAAAGAGGCCTGCATAACCAGGGAGGAAGAGTTGCCTTTGATGATGTTAGCAAAGGCTATCTGGTGATGTCCAGGAGCAGTCTGGGGCTTGATGGTCATCTGCCATGACAATGGGTCAATCTGTGATTGAGATAAGGACAATGACAGCAGATTGGTTCACACTGGAGCCAACTGTGCTTTCTACATTCAGAATTGTGGGATTGCTCTGGGGTTTTAGTGTCCTATTATTATTAGACACAGCTAGAGTAGAACCCATTGGATTTCTGTTGTAGTACAGCGTGATAGTAACGTTACTACTACTGGTAGAAGGGAAAAGAGGGCTGCGCAGGTGTTGGAGGAGGAGCAGCAGAGAAAGCGGATTAGAGACATATTCATGGCTCCAACTGATTCTGAGTCCTTCAAGGGTTTCTCAGATTGTGAAATGGGGGAAGAAGAGGAAAGCAGGGGAGTTAAGTGGGCTACTCGAGAACAAGAATCAGATGAGGAGATCCAAAGGAAGCATATCCGTGATATACTTAGCACTCCAACAGAAGATAAAGACTTTGTGGGTTTTGAAAGGAGTGATGGGACTGGGAGTGACGATGGGGAGGAGGATGCTTTAGACTGGACCCATGTGCAGGAGATTAGGGACATCTGTACTCAGCCTATATTCAGTGATGACTTTGAGGGGTTTGCAGAGGACTGGCAATCTGGGAACACTTGGGAAGACCTAAGTCTTGAAAGATGCTGGCAAAGGTGGAGAGATGGGCGTCAGTGCTCAGCTGCAGGGAATGGGGCAGCTGAAAGTGATGATGAAAGGGTGGGGAGCAGTTCATCCTCTGATGAGGAGTTATAGGATATAAGTTGGTTTGAATTCAATGGGTCTTTGCAGAAGGCAAAGTGTCTTATTGGGTTTGGATCTTTGTTACTGCCATTACTCTCAAGTTTGGGTCCTTGGACTACAGATCTCCGTGTTTCCATGACTTCTGGCTGGAACTACGTAAGTGCTGACTTCAACCTCCCCTTTGACTCTGGACTGTGTTTTGATGACGACTTCACTTTTTGGACTGCTTCATCTCATTTTGAACGTGCCTGGACTTCGGACTGTTTTTGGACCTTGATTTTGCATGCTCCCACCTTGTTTTCTTGTGCTTTTTGGACCTTTTGAATTTCAAGCAGATTGCTGTAACTTTTTGTTATCCCAGATTTTACTTAAGTTGGGTTTTTTGCTTAGCGGTTGCTATAGACTCTTATTTTGTGCTAGAGGCACCGAGTTAAGTGTCTCTAAGGCTTTTTTTTGTGTTTAATAAACCTTTGTTTGGACCTTTTATACTGTGTTTGACATTCTTGAGACTTCTGCTTCTTGACAATTTCTCTATGGAGATGATTCTGCACCTAACCATTGAGTAAAGGGATCTATCCTAGTTGTGACTAACCAGCAGGAGTCCATATATCAATGTTTCCTAAGGCTTACAGAATTATTCATCCTTGATGAGGAAAGGTATGCAAAAGGAGCACAAGGAAGTAAAGATTGTCGAAGGCTTTCATGGCTGGAATCACTCAGTTCTTGTGGGTTTTTTCGGGCTATATGGCCATGTTCTAGAGGCATTTCTCCTGACGTTTCGCCTGCATCTATGGCAAGCATCCTCAGAGGTGAGGTCAGACCTCACCTCTGAGGATGCTTGCCATAGATGCAGGCAGGTCAGACCTCATCTCTGAGGATGCTTGCCATAGATGCAGGCGAAACGTCAGGAGAAATGCCTCTAGAACGTGGCCATATAGCCCGAAAAAACCCACAAGAACGAAGTAAAGATTTATTTACGACATTTCTATCCCACCTTTCTCAACCCTGGAGGGGACTCAATGTGGCTTTACACACAGGCAACTATTCAATGCCTTGAAACAATGTACAATTAAAATAAACATTTTAAAATAGAATTATGAAATGCAACAAAACACTTTAAAACATTTAAAACAATAGCTTCACCATTAACCACGCTATCTACATTTGATATCACCCGACTTGCATATTTTCAGTATCGTTGTCAAAAAGCATCCTGGAAAATCTTCAGGTGATAGCAGTGCCAACGTATCCAAAATGAGCCTTCCATCCTTTCTTCTATCTCCCCTTCCTCTGACTCACTGGCTCTGTCTGATTCTTGCAAAGTTGAAAAGCTGCTAATTTGGCAGTGTCAAATAAAATTTCTAAACTGTGTGTCTATAAAAGAACATCTTTGCAATAAGGTACAGCAAATATGCTTGCAAAACAGTTCAGTCAGCAAACCTGCTTTAGGTTTTGAAATATCTGGCAATGACATTTATTAGAAGCAAATGCTCATATATCAGTGATATAAAGGACTGCCTCTTCATCACGGCGCCTTTTTATTATAGGCACTAATTTCATGGAAAATCCTTTCAATTCTTTGCAAAACACCTGCTGAACTTCAAGAAATATGGTTACTGCTTGTGCCGAGACAGATGTAGCTTAATCACATAATACTGACTTTGACTTTCCAGTGCTTCACAATAAATGAAGTGAAGGTAGTATTGCAGTTGGTTTAAATCTTGCTCCAATTTGTACTCGCTTCGTGGCTGCGCGGCTTGAAATGAAGAGAACATCCAGAAAAATAAAATAAAATAACATAAACCTAGAATGGTTTTTTTGGGGAAAAAAGATTGGATGTTTCCTCCAAAATGTTTTCCTGTTAGAATTGCAGGATAGATCTTCATCATTTCATATTGACTAAATCTGTGAGACTCCGAAATATGCTTTCCCTTCCAGAGCTTAGGAAATTTACTACATTAGACTAGAAATTCCATAGTCTTTCTGTCTCTATGGCCATGAATTCACTAATGGGAGATTATGTGAATTTTAGTCCAAAAAGGTAATTTTTGTAAAATGGGGAATAGGTTTTGGCCTACACCATTCTTGCTGGACTCAGCTACAATCCAATACCATAGACCTACAGATCCATTGGCTCATGACTTCCTTGGATACCTGAATCCATGGATAATAGTGAAGCCTATATCTTAACTATATTTGGGCCAGAAGTGTGACATAGAATCACACTGGAAGATCTAGAGAGGTTCACAAACACTCATAGAATCAATCACAGAATCATAGAATCAAAGAGTTGGAAGAGACCTCATGGGCCATCCAGTCCAACCCTCTGCCAAGAATCAGGAATATTGCATTCAAATCACCCCTGACAGATGGCCATCCAGCCTCTGTTTAAAAGCTTCCAAAGAAGGAGCCTCCACCACACTCGAAGAATGAAATATTTTTAACTGTTAAGTCAAACTGTGAATATCAAGTCACACATGCAATGGGGTATTATTGCACTGAATAACTGAATGGTGGTTTACATACCATACTGAACACATTCATTTTGGGGTGAAGCTGAGCAGGTCACCTCTCGTTATAAACTAGATTGGAAACCAGCAAGAGGGAATAAAAGGTCATCTTCATAGAATCATGGAAACATGGAGTTGGAGAGGACCCATAAGCCAAGATGATTTTCCATCCAATTAAGAATCTATCTGATGATGTTTCCATCTAGTACATATTTAAACAGTTTGGTAATAAAAATATGTCATGTGATATTTTATTTATTTATTTACAGCATTTATATTCCACCCTCCTCACCCCGCAGGGGACTCAGGGCGGATTAAAGTGTACACATATATGGCAAACATTCAATGCCAATTTTTGACATACAACATATACAGACATAGACAGAGGCTATTTAACTTTTTCTGGCCACCAGGGAAGCTGTTGCTTTCATCGTCCATCTGCGACACTGATTAAGTATTTCCGCATTCCCCGCATGCTTTTTGCTGGAGTGCTTGCTGGAGTCTTTATGGCCTCATAAATTAGTTAATTTAGCCTCCCCACACTTTAAGGTGGTACCTAATTTTCCTACTTGACAGATGCAACTGTCTTTCGGGTTGCAAAGGTCAACAACAGTCTACATAATTGGTTGGAAACCCACTCCAACCCGGGCTGGCTTCAAACTCATGACCATTTTATCACAGTGATCTTAATGCAGCTGATACTCAGCCAGCTGCGCCACAATCCCACAAATGCTTTGCTGAAATCCAGATAAATGACATCTGTAGCATGTCCACTATATACCAAATCAGTGATCTAACCCAAATAACCCTTGATGGATATCTACCTTGTCATGGTGAGGGGTCTTGTATGTTCAATGAACCTGTGGGGGTGACCACTGGAGTCATGCACTCCAAGGGGAGGCTGCAGGGGAGGTTCCAGACCGAGCACAAGCTGAAGACCTCAACAATGGATCATACGGAAGGTAACATGATACATGTTACAGTGGCTGTGATGGTGGAAGAAAGCTTCAACAGATTGAGAAGAAGTGTTAACCATTCCACTAGTTGGGAGCTTCACTCTGTGAAGACTGTGTGTTGATCGGTAGGGCATCGACCCCACACACATTTAAGAAAACTCATGCACAGGCTTCTTCCAAGAACTTGGCAGGCCATCATACTTGGACAATGAAGGATCACCTAAGTAAGTAAGCAAGTTCTTGTGGGTTTTTTCAGGCTATATGGCCATGTTCTAGAGGCATTTCTCCTGACGTTTCGCCTGCATCTATGGCAAGCATCCTCAGAGGTGACCTCACCTCTGAGGATGCTTGCCATAGATGCAGGCAAAACGTCAGGAGAAATGCCTCTAGAATATGGCCATATAGCCCGAAAAAACCCACAAGAACTGAGTGATTCCGGCCATGAAAGCCTTCGACAATACATTAAGTAAGCAAGATTCAGGAGCAGGGCTCAGGGAGCATACAACTCCTCTGTTGAATCAGCTCCACTGGCTACCAGTCTGCTACTGGGCACAATTCAAAGTGTTGGCTTTAGCCTATAAAGCCCTAAATAGTTCTGGCCCAGTCTATCTATCTGAATGCATCTCTCTCTACAAACCCCCCAGGAACTTAAGATCATCTGGAGAGGCCCTGCTCTCGATCCCGCCTGCTTCGCAGGCACGTCTAGTGGGGATGAGAGGCAGGGCCTTCTCTGTGGTGGCCCCCTGGCTGTGGAACTCCCTCTCTAGGGATATTAGATCAGCCCCCTCCCTCCTGACTTTCCAAAAAAGAGTAAAAACTTGGCTCTTCGAGGAAGCATTCGAAACCCCAGAGTAAACAGACAAACTAGAGTTGGAAATTGACCCAGGAATGGCCAAGACAATGTAAGGGATGAAGATTTCAACGAGAGGACATAGTCTCTTTTTAAATTGTTTATTATGCACTGTCTATTATGTTTAATTGCACTTGATGTTTTTGCTTTATCAATGGATGTATTTTGTTTCGGCATCGAATTGTGCCGACTGTGTATACCACCCTGAGTCGCCTTCGGGCTGAAATGGGAGGGATAGAAATAATGTAAATAAATAAATAAATTCATTTGTCAAGACTTGTCCTTGACAAAGCCATGCTGGCTTGTACTCGTCACTGGATTGTCTTTCAGGGTTAGGAAATAATATTGGCACAAACCTTGGTGGACAAGTGCCAATCAGCTGACAGTATTGTACCAAATGGACCAGAGATCTCACTCAATAGAAGAAAGTTTCCTACACTCTCTTCTTTCACAAATGGCTTCCATCTCATGTTTAGACACCCAATGCATATGATGTTTGTGCAGTGGCCCTTGATATCCATTGGGTCTTGATTCCAATATTCCTCTGTGGATACCAAAATCTGTGTATGCTCAAGTTCCATTATATACAATGGGATACTAAAATGACACAATCAAAATTTGCTTTTGGGAGTTTTTAAACTATTTTAAAGCCATGGATGATTGACTCCATGGGTCCAGAATCCATGGATGTGGAGGACAGACTGTATTGATTGTATTGTACTGCTACAAAATGCAGTAAATGGTGCCATAATTCTTCCTCACAATGATTTAATAATTCTGCATGTAGGTAGGTATTGGTGAACTTTAGTAACCTTTAAGAAAAAAAAACAAGGTGGAAATTGAAATCTTCAGCAAAGAACGTATTTGTTGTTTCTGCAATCGAATCTCTCCACATTAAACGAAAGGGCAGCAGAGCTTTTGATTTCATTACTGTAGATTTAAAACAATTTTGGCTGAGTTCATCTGATTTGAAAGATTGTTCTTTAAAGATAGTTAAGAGGAACTTCACAAACTCAAAAGGGTGTCTTAGCACATATTAAGAAAATAGTCAACCACCATAAGATTTTTTTCGTATTTCAGGACTCCCCTTAAAAATGTTTGTATAAAATTAATGATAATGCAGAGGTTTTTTCCTACAAAGCCAAATAACTGATTGTGTTTTGTTGTATGCAGAAATATTTTTTTAAAAAGCAGATTTTGCTGTGGTTGGATAAAATTATCTTCCCTGTCTAGGGCTTTCCTCCAAAGTGGAGACACCATTGCAGGGATGGCAGGAAAGGAGTAAGACATGGCAATGGCTCAGAACAGGTAATGCTGATCCAGAGTGTGGTATTCCAGATCAGCATCACCAGAAGTTACTCTCCACAGTTGGTTCAGGAGGTGGATGGAAGCTCTATGGCATGCTACCAAACCTCCATGGCAGCTGGATGGTGACTGCATTACTGAACAATCTTAACTTGCCTCCCTTGATCTTCCATTTGCAATGCCCACTGCACAACTCAAGTGATCATGTCCAGAGCAATACAGTGAAAGGAAATGGGGTGTGTGTGTGTGTGAAAAATTGCCTCCTACTTTCACCCCTCCCTTCAACCACCTCGATGCTCTGAATATTGTCACTTCAGGTACTAAACAACAAACAAAACTATTTTGGGGCAGATCAGATCAGAGGTCCACAATTGGTGCCATCCCTTGTTCTCAAGCTGTCCTAACCTGAGGAAAATGAGGTGGCAGTGTAACCAACTACAGTCACTTCCTGAATAGAAAGTGCTGATTATATCTACCTGAAGTCACAGATTAAAACAGAGTTTGGTGAAAGCTCTCCATTTTCTGTTAGTGTGGTCCAAGGCTGCATTAAACCAAGGCCCCTTCCACACAGGTGACTATAATCTCACATTTTCTGCTTTTTATTTTATTTGGCAACCAGTCAATTATATTACATTTCTAACAGAACAAAGCAAATAAACAGACAAAATACAAAATTTGTGAGTTTGGTAGTTGATTAAATGTCCTTTGACCAGTAGCTGGCTACTTGGAGTGCTTTTGGTGTTGCGGCAAGAAGGTCCTCCATTGTGCATGTAGCAGGGCTCAGGTTGCATTGCAGCAGGTGGTCAGTGGTTTGCCCTTCTCCACACTCGCATGTCGTGGATTCCACTTTGTAGCCCCATTTCTGAAGGTTGGCTCTGCATCTTGTGGTGCCAGAGTGCAGTCTGTTCAGCGCCTTCTAAGTTGCCCAGTTTTCTGTGTGCCCAGGGGGGACTCTCTCATTTGGTATATATGGCAGTGTGGACTCAGATAACCCAGTTCAAAGCAAATATTGTGGAATTTTCTAACTTGATATTCTGGGTCATAGGGCTGTGTGGAAGGGCCCCAAATGAGTTCCATGCATCATGCAACCACCACTGAACTGATTTGACCCCCCTTCGGCATATAGTGCCAGTGAAGATGTATCCGCAGTATACATATCTAAAGCAGTACCAAAACTATGCAAGACTTATCCCTTTCCTCTCCAGGCCTCCTGTAGTTCCTCACTATGTCAGCACAGTGGCCAGAGGCTAGTGGGAGACAGTTGCACACCATCCAACTCTTTGTAAAGCTAGCCACACCACAATGATATTACCCTAAGAGCTTCTAAATGTCTCAAAAGATGCTATTGTGGTGATGTGTATAGCTATAGGAAATGAAGCTGCATATATTCTTATACATTTCTGACTTGGAGGAGCTCTGGAACCAGCATGTATATGGTGAATCCGATAGCAATATTTCACCAGCCCAACGAGGCTAGAATCATGTCAGTCCCACTGGGGCATCACCTCCATCCTGCCACCACCATACCCTGGGTGGCCACAGAGCTTTGTAACCTCTTTCTTCCAGATGCAATTGCAATGGCCAGGTGCTCCCTGGATGCTCTGTGACTAGTGAGCAATAGCAGTAGCTACACAAGAATGAGCCATCTTCTTCTCCAGTGCAGGGAAAGGGTGAATGTAGCTGTCACGGGGTCATGGGGTCAGGACTAAACAGACCCAATCTAGCTGTTTAGATTGCCATAAAGCCCTACAGCACTCTGGAGTTTCCTGCAAACACTGGAATACCTCTTAATTTGAACTGTGGTGCTGAGAAGATAGGAAAGCTTAGAGAAGACAATGATGCTGGGGAAAATGGAAGGAAAAAGGAAGAGGGGCCAGCTCTGGATTAACTCTGAAGGAGCTGGGCGTGGTGACAGCTGAGAGGGAGCTCTGCCGTGGGCTGGTCCATGAGGTCTCAAAAAGCCGGACGTGACTAAACAAATAAACGACAACAACCCCCTAATTTTGGGAGGTATGTTTGCTGTCATCAGCAAAGGGCAAGGTCCAATAGTCATGGAAGTCCCTGTGCGTCGTGAAGAGATGGGATTGGTATATTGAGTGGAAAGAAGGAAAATAAGTTTCTTTGGTAGAACTATATGTTTGATTTCCCTGAACATTTATGAACTGCTCCTTCCCTCATGGTTTTTTAAATCTCAATTGTAATCCCTTTGTTTGCTTGTTTTCAAAAGCTTTTCAGAATTTTGGTTTTGATGTTGTTCTCTAGTCTTGTATATTTTGACTGCATGTATTGGTCAGTGTGCTTTGTATTATACACAAAGTCCCAATTAGAGTAGATCAATGGATCAACTCTAATTGGGACTTTGTATTACCTACAAAGCAAACTGTTTCCATTTTATCTGAGTAAATTGTTTGCAATTTTATAGTACAGGTTTATGCATTGTTATTCTTTCTTAACTCTCTATTCCTTGATTGTGTTTCTCTGAAATACAATATTTCAGATTGCATGTCGTTGGCAAGACCAACTGTGTTTGGTTGTTTTATGTAAAATAACATCTACATTTGATGATAAATGAGCAATAATAATGACAATAATCATAATAATTATGAGGATGATAATGATGAAGAAGAAGATTGTGATGAAGACTCTGACTGAGTAAAAGGAAAATTTTCCTGACAAAAAGAAATGATGAAGGGTGAACCTACACTGTAGATTGAATGTTTGACAGCAGTTTACCTGTTATGGCTCCATACTATGGGATACTGGGATTTGTAGTTTGGCGAGACACTAGCACTCTTTGGCAAATATAGCTAAAGACATTCAAACTATAACTCCCCATATTCCATAGTACTGAACCATGGTAGTTTAAGTGATGACCAACTGCAGTGTAGCTTAACCCCAAGAGTGTAATAGATAGGCTGCTAAGGTGATGGACTCTCCTTCATGGAAGGTTTCTAAGCTGAGCCTAGATGGCCACTTTCTGAGGTGCTTTGACTGAGTATTCAACTTTCCATTCTTTGTCTTGGTGTAGAGTGTTACATTTGCCCAAAACCAATAGGTTGAAGATAGACTATCACCATCCGAGGAATGCCGTGGATGTAGCGTACCTGGATTTCAGGAAGGCCTTCAACAAGGTCCCCATGACCTTCTGGCAAACAAACTAGTCCAATGTGGGCAAGGCAAAACTACGGTGAGGTGGATCTGTAATTGGTTAAATGGACGAACCCAGAGAGTGATTCTCCCCAATGCTTCCTCTTCATCCTGGAAAAGAGTGACAAGTGGAGTGCCGCAGGGTTCCGTCCTGGGCCCGGTCCTGTTCAACATCTTTATTAATGACTTGGATGAAGGTTTAGAAGGCAGGATCATCAAGTTTGCAGACGACACCAAATTGGGAGGGAGAGCCAATACTCCAGAGGACAGGAGCAGGATTCAAAACGATCTTGACAGATTAGAAAGATGATTGGCCAAAACTCACAAAATGAAGTTCAACAGGGACAAATGCAAGATACTCCACTTAGGCAGAAAAAACAAAATGCAAAGATACAGAATGGGGGACAATGCCTGGTTTGAGAGCAGTACGTGTGAAAAAGATCTTGGAGTCCTCATGGACAACATGAGCCAACAATGTGTTGCGGCAGCAAAAAAAGCCAATGGGATTTTGGCCTGCATCAATAGGAGCCTATTGTCTAGATCTAGGGAAGTCATGCACCCCTCTATTCTGCTTTGGTTAGACCACACCTGGAATATTGTGTCCAATTCTGGGCACCACAATTCAAGAGAGATATTGACAAGCTGGAATGTGTCCAGAGGAGGGGTACTAAAATGATAAAGGGTCTGGAGAACAAGCCCTATGAGGAGCGGCTTAAGGAGCTGGGCATGTTTAGCCTGAAGAAGAGAAGGCTGAGAGGAGATATGATAGCCATGTATAAATATGTGAGAGCAAGCCACAGGGAGGAGGGAGCAAGCTTGTTTTCTGCTTCCTTGGAGACTAGGACGCGGAACAATGGCTTCAAACTACAAGAAAGGAGATTCCATCTGAACATTAGGAAGAACTTCCTGACTGTGAGAGCCGTTCAGCAGTGGAACTCTCTGCCCCGGAGTGTTGTGGAGGCTCCTTCTTTGGAAGCTTTTAAACAGAGGCTGGATGGCCATCTGTCAGGGGTGATTTGAATGAAATATTCCTGCTTCTTGGCAGAATGGGGTTGGACTGGATGGCCCATGAGGTCTCTTCCAACTATTTGATTCTTTGATTCTTCTTTGATTCTTTGATCCAAGCCAACAGCATCCATTGGTTGGATTGAGAGTGGATGTGCTCCTCCACATGACATCTCCTACTCTATCTCCTGTCCCTAAAACAGTCCATAAAGGGAATTGATATACTATTTTGAGTAGGCTTCCTCCCAGTGAAATGCTGTGGATAGTGAGCAGAAAATACTTTTTTTTTTGCAACCAGTGGCTTGTCATGTAGGCCTTTCAGAAAAAGCAGATGTTTACATTCATATACATTACAGTCAAGGGAAGATGGTCAGAGAAGGAAGTCCTTGCTGCACATGCAATATTCCCATGGAGGGTACAAGGACTACTTCTTCCTTATTGATTCTTATTTATGCTGCTATGTTTAAAAAATAGCCCTTTAATTTTACTTCTGCCGATAAGCTAAGTGCTGGGGAGGGAGGGTGGGGGAGGGAATCCCATAAAACAATGAAATCTCATGAATATTTATATCAACGACTACATAGCATTATAGTAATAATCTCCAGAACTGGTTTTTACCAGTTCAGAATTAATTATCAAGTTGAGTTTTAATTGCATTCTTCTAAATTACAATTAAAAAATACATAATGAATTAGTTTGAAAGTATGCTGCTTGGCCTACTGAGTCCAAAAGTTTCGTGAAATCCCATTCTTAATACTTAATAAGCTGCGGGGAGGGGAAGAGAACATGGAACCTCGAAAGCATCTCTTCCATTCCTCTTATAAAACATATTAAAAGTGTGGTCTTTTTGTCCTTTCTTTATTAGACTTAGTTGAATATTTTCCTTAAAGGTGAGTTTAATCCCCTTTTACCTTTTTTTGCTATGATAGGGCTGAAAACTATTCAATTACCAGTGAAAATGAGGGGAGGAATAACAGGAACTGAGGTTTGTATCCATTCCAGGGCATGTATGATAATCTTCTTGCAAGAAAAATCCCTCTTATACAATTTTTCTGTTCTTCAATCTTCCAGAATCCTACGTCTCATGGCTGCATTTGGGAAAAATTGTTTAATATTGATCATTCACTGTCCCCTTTTCTGATACCTGTCAACAGGTGAGATACTTGTGATGTTACTTATATTATTGGGCTAGTAATTACTATAGTATTGCTTTTTCATTTGTTGTATACAGCAGAGAGATTTTTGTAAAAGTTACTTCACTCAAAGTTCAGCTACATTCACACAGGTGCTAACAACAATGATTTGTTAACAAGAATTGCCTTTTTTAAAAGGTGGACACACAACTTTAATGATGATGTGGCATGCTGGATTCAAATAGACCAGTGTTTCTCAACCTGGGGGTCGGGACCCCTGGGGGGGTTGCGAGAGAGTGTCCGAGGGGTCGCCGAAGACCATCAGAAAACACAGTATTTTCTCTTGGTCATCTGGGCTATGTGTGGAAAGTTAAATCCAATCTATTGTTGGTGGGATTCAGAATGCTCTTTGATTGTAGGTGAACTATACAGCCCAGCAACTACAACTCCCAAATGCCAAGGTCTATTTCCCCCAAACTCCACTAGTGTTCACATTTGGGCATATTGAGTATTTGTGCCAAATTTGGTCCTGATCCAGCATTGTTTGAGTCCACAGATGTAGATTAACTACAACTCCTAAACTCAAGATCCATGCCCACCAAACCCTGCTAGTGTTTTCTGATGGTCATGGGAGTCCTGTGTGCCAAGATTGGTTCAGTTCCATCATTACTGGAGATCTGAATGCTCTTTGATTGTAGGTGAACTATAAATCCCAGAAAGTTCCACTCTCAAATGATAAAACGAGTCCCTCCCCTCAACCCCACTAGTATACAAATTTGGGCATATTGGGTATTTGTGCCAAATTTGGTCCAGTGAATGAAAATAGATCCTGTATATCGGATATTTACATTATGATTCATAACAGTAGCAAAATTACATTTATGAAGTAACAATGAAAATGATGTTATGGTTGGGGGTCACCACTACATGAGGAACTGTATTAAGGGGTCGTGGCATTAGGAAGGTTGAGAACCACTGAAATAGACAAACATTGACACCAAATGGAAACCTCAGTGGTTTGTTGTGGCTCCAGCATCCCAGAATCAGGTTTGGCACTGATAATTATGCCAGTCCCTGGCAGCATAAATTAATTTGTATAAGGCTGGGATTTGCAATACATTGTCATCCACTGGAGTTGACAATACCTTGATGGACATGTCCAGAGGAAACCAGAAAAATGATACTATGCTATTGAAAAATGGCACACTAATGAAAAAAATGAAAACACAACATTGTGAATTCTCATAATAATGGGCCAAATGTTGAAATTGTGCAGTTCTTCCAGGTAAAGAATAATGTTCAAAATGTTTATGCATTTTGATAGCATGGATATGGAGGAGTGCTCTACAAATTGGTACAGAATAGCATGACCTGTGTAAATAGAATGCTATTTCAGGGACTATATGAAAGGAAGAAGGGCAATGCTGATGTAGTCTTCTTTACGAAGAGAGCAATTGTGGCACTAATAAAACACAGTGCAACAATATCCCAAGTTCCCCTTTGCTGATGACAGTAAAAATACCTGGAGATGGCCACAAGCTATACAGACTTCCATTTCTGGGTACCACAGTGACAATTGACAGCCCAGGTAAGGATGACCTTGTTTGGCCAAACTGGATATTCTGGACCTCATCCCATCACAACTGTGTGACAAAGGTAGGAAAATGTATTGTCGAAGGCTTTCATGGCCGGAATCACTGGGTTGTTGTAGGTTTTTTCGGGCTATATGGGCATGTTCTAGGTGCATTTTCTCCTGATGTTTTGCCTGCATCTCACTACCTCTGAGGATGCTTGCCATAGATGGAGGCAAAACATCAGGAGAAAATGCCTCTAGAACATGGCCATAAAGCCCAAAAAAACCTACAACAACCCAAAGGTTGGAAATGTAGTCATTTGTATCATAGAATAATTGAGTTGGAAGAGACCTCGTGGGTTATCCAGTCCAACCCCCTGCTAAGAAGCAGGAAAATCATATTAAAAGCACCCCTGACAGATGGCCATCCATCCTCTGTTTAAAAGCCTCCAAAGAAGGAGCCTCCACCACACTCCGTGACAGAGAGTTCCACTGCTGGAAAGTGTTTACTAATCTTACTGGTACTAATCCAGAGTATTGATAAACTGGAAGTAGCCTTGGATTTGTAGCTCATGTAGATGATCCCTTAGTCATCTTGACTTCTGGGAAGAGTTTAGGTTTGATTTGTTTTAGAAGCAATTTTAAACATATTTTAAACAATAGATACAAGGATCTGTAGACCTTTCTTCCAGCTCCACATTTCCTTCTTCTCAGCTTTTTTTTTTAACTGCCAAGTGTTTATAGTTTTATCCAAATGTTTTCCCTTTCCTGATAAATTTTTCATTTGACAAAAAGGTAACAGTGTCATTGTTCCAAAGGTTCCAGGTTACTATTTTCATTCTTCTGTGCTCTCCAACCAAACCAAGAAATACAATATTACCCAAATGGATGACCACTAAACAGCAGTCGCGGCAACAGGTTAATTGCATGATTGCTACTATCAAAATTGATATTAAAAATACTGTTGCCTAATAACAATTCAAACACACTCTTCTTGCCCATATCATTGAGTGCTAAAAAACAATTAGTCCTATTTCTCAGTAACATTAAGCTGAAAAGTTCATTAATATTTTTCCTGCTGAATTAGTGGCCTTCCAGATATTGTTATTCAAATCCTAGTATTCCACAGATATATAAACCTCACTTGCCTAGTGTAATAGATTCTAACCTTTGCCGACTAGGCTGAAGCCTGAGAGTCAGTAGGCTGGGTCTCCATTTTGGTGGGGAAGCTTAGAATAGCAGACATCTTAGTATAGGCAAGGAAGCAAGGGGAGGAGTCAGCCAACTCCTGATTGGTTTAAGCACCAAGGGAGGAGTTGGGTGAGAGTGAAAAAGGCTGTCACTTCTGACAGGAGAGAGAGAAGGGTTCTGAGAGAACAAAGAGAGGGATTCTAAGAGAGACAGGGAAAGATTCCAACAGAACAGGGAGTAGGATTTCAACAGAGAAGAAGTATTATAGGCAGGGAGAAGGAAGCTTTTGAGTGAGTTGATCTGATAGGGAATAAAGAAAGGGACAAGGGCTTCAGTAAAACTGGACTAGGAGGGTCAGTGAGAAGACTTGTCAGCTTGTATTAAGGAGAGAATACAAGTAGGCTTACTGACCTATAGTGGAGAGTAGACTAGAGGAAGTCTGGTTACTCTGTAAGGCAGCCAAGGTGACTGATCTTAGAAACACACTGTTTCAGTGGGTTGAATAGTGAGAAGTAGGTAACTCATTTCAAATAAAAGCTACTCCTTCTGTAGAAACCTTATGTCTAGTAAGCCTGAGCCTCAGTAATGAAAATACGCGTGTGTACCTCTCATTTTATGAATTGTCATCTTCTTAAAGTTCAATAAACCTGTTATTAGTTCATGGTTAACTGGTGTCTGCCTCGGTATGTCCTACGTAGTGAAACCAAGTCAGCCTGAACATCCTTATAGTCCAGTCCGCAAACAAAGGAGACTTAAAAGAAGAGCCAGAAGCCTAGGCACATATTACCTCAAATACATTCACACCTTGTTTCCTCAAACAATAAAATTGAGGTGGTGGCGGCACAAATCTACCAGTATCATCGGTTTCTCAAATCATTAGTCATTCCCTCACTCAAATTCCTGTCACACAGGTATGATAAGAGACCCGTCGTCTCTTAGCTTCTTTACATTGGTGGCAGCGGTGGGATTGAAAGATTCCCCCCTGTCACACAGGTGCGTTAGGGGACCCCTCGTTCCTTAATAGATTTCTTCACACCTAGTTTCCAATAGACCTCACAACTGGTTTGTTGTGAGTTTTCTGGGCTGTTTGACCATGTTCCAGAAGCATTCTCTCCTGATGTTTGCTTCTGAAATATAGCCATACAGCCCAGAAAACTCATAGCAACCCAGTGATTCTGGCCATGAAAGCTTTCGACAAAACCTCACAACCTCTGAGGATGCCTGCCATAGATGTGGGCAAAACTTCAGGAGAGAATGCTTATGGAACATGGCCATAAAACCTGGAAAACTCACAGCAACCCAATCCCAGTATTCTTCCCCATTAACTATGCCGGCTTGGACTGCTGAGAATGGCATCTGAACCATATTTGGTTGGCTGTATGATTCCTACCTTGGCTTAGAACCATCGTTTGAAAGAGCACCATATTGTGAAGTGTTCTTAAATTAAAGATGAAAGTGTGATGCTATTTTTGATGTATGGTATTTTAGGAACATGGCATCCAAATCCATGGCATTGAAGAAGAGCTATGCCTTTCATCAGATATGCATGATAATACATCTAAGATGTCTCAAAACTCATAGAAATCTAATAGGGAGTTAAGATGGACAGAAAAGGCTTTTGAAAAAAAATGCTCTAAGTATTTTCTTTTTTTCATAACTGGGTTATGGAATGAGCTGTAACATTGGGAGGGAGGGAAAGAGGAAAAAAAGAGGTTGGAATCAAAGTCCAAGGTTTTTTGAAAAGCTGTATATGAAGTTTGATGCTGCCAAAGTTGAGTCCAAGTGAGAATCAATAAAGCCAATCATGTACAATCAACACTTATGTGGATTTAAGTCACATGGCTCCAGAGCTTAAAATAGACCCACATTATTCCCAACAACCCTAACCAAGGACTTTACTTAGAGGAGATTTCGCAAAAGTGTCTTTGGGGGGGATTTCATCCCCCTTTACCTTTTTGTAGCAAGCAATGCCAAATTGCTGGTAAATCACAAATGAAGAAAAATGCATTTGCAGGGGGTGGGTTGTGTTTGAAGCGAGAGATTTCTGAGAGGCTTAAAAGTATCCCTGTGTTATGAAAGGGCAGCGGTGATGGGGGGTAACGTGGGGGCTGGAGGAACTATTTGGAAGCTTTGTGATTGAGAGTTCTTTTCTTCCTTTCCCCTTTCAGAAGCAATTTGCTGGAAGTGGGGTCTTGAAAAGAACATGCTGACATCCAGCAAAAGGGCTAAACTTTCTGGAAGCTTTTCAACACTTATGCATCGCAGGACTTGTTAAGACTTCTGTGCATTTTTTACCTCCTAATGGGACCTATGCAATGTAAATATGGCCGTGTCTCCTCTGCTTTGGTTTCACCAGATGTAAGTTGAAAAACTGTGTTAGACTATGGCTGCATCTGCACTGTAGAACGGATGCAATTTGACACCACTTTAATTGCCATGGGTAAATGCTTGTGTTGTAGTTTTACAAGGTCTTTATCCTTGTTTGCCAAAGAATGCTTGCACCTCACCAGACTACAATGCCCAGAATTCCAAAGGTTTAGCCATGATTGATTATATGGTGTCAAACTGAATTAACTCTATATACCCTATGAGTTAGGATCTGTAGTAGCTTACTATGGTTACTATGGTTGATGGGTGAAAATTCCACTTCTGCATGGGTTTAAACTATGTCTGTATGCACCCCATGTAATCATTCAGACTGCTTTCAAGATAGAAAGAGCAGCTACTGTTAACATGGCCAACCTGCATCCCCAGATTCTGGTGACTCAGGAAAACAGGATGGTACTCATTGTTCCCTCCAGTTCTTTTCCTTGTGGCAGCCAATAGGTGTGATATGAATTGTGTTGCTCATCACCTGTAGTGATAAGGCTATTGGAAAGGGGATGGGGAGAGGAAAGGTGATTCCTCCTTTTCCCTCACCTCATTGTTCTGGAATCCTGGCCAAATCACTCCAGATGATGAACAACTGGGATGACTATGCTGTACCCATTGGCTGCCACAATGAGAATACTATAGTCTGTAAGGGTCACTATCCAGCTGGTTCCACATTGATGGGAAATCAGGACTCTCTCCCAAGTCTGTGCAAGCTTGTTTTCTACTGCTCTAGAGACCAGGGCTTGGAGCAATGGATTCAAATTGCAGGAAAAGAAATTCCATCTAAACATTAAGAACTTTCTGATGGTAAGAGCTGTCCAGCAGTGAAATGCTGCCTCAGAGTATGGTGAAGCAGAGACTGGATGGCCATCTTTTGAGAGTGTTTAGATCCTGTGCTCCTGCATGAAAGGATTGGATGGAATGGCTCTTGAAGTTTCTTCCAACTCTATGAGTTTATATGATATACTAGCGGTCCCCTGCCAGGCGTTGCTGTGGCCCGGTCTGGTGATCTGGAAAATAAAGTAATGAGAAAGTGTTGGTTTCTAATATATGTAATGTCTTGATGCCTGTGGGTAAACAGTAATTCTTGCTGTTTCTTTGCCAGTGTTGATGTAGAGATTGTCTGGTTTGCCTACTCTGGAACATCCAACATATCTTGGGAAGTCTGACTTGGCCACGGTAGTCCACGCTCTGGTTACATCCCGTTTAGACTACTGCAACGCTCTCTACGTGGGGTTGCCTATGAAGACTGCTCGGAAGCTACAAATGGTCCAACGATCGGCAGCCAGGCTGTTAACAGGAGCGGCACTCAGGGAGCACACCACTCCTCTGCTGCGCCAGCTCCACTGGCTGCCAATTTGCTACCGGGCACAATTCAAAGTGCTGGCTTTAGCCTTTAAAGCCCTAAACGGTTCTGGCCCGACCTATCTGTCCGAAAGCATCACCCCCGATGAACCAATTAGGACATTAAGATCGTCCGGGGAGGCCCTGCTCTCGATCCCGCCAGCCTCACAAGCACGGCTGGCGGGGACGAGAGACAGGGCCTTCTCAGTGGTGGCCCCTCGGCTGTGGAACGCCCTTCCAGCAGACCTTAGATCGGCCCCCTCCCTGCTGGCGTTCAGGAGAAGAGTAAAGACCTGGCTCTTTGAACAGGCGTTTAACTAAGCAGTGCAACCAACTGATTGATCTTGGAACTTGGAATAATGGACGAGGAGATCGGATTATGACTTTACTGATGAGACGTGATGGATTAGTTATATAGATGTATAGATGTTATATTGATGTACTGTTGTATTGCTATATCGATGTAGTTGCTTTAGTACTGTTTTAAATGCTAATGTGTGCACTTTGTATATTGTTCTGGCTGTAAACCGCACTGAGTCGCCTACGGGCTGAGAGAGTGCGGTATACAAGTAAAGTAAATAAATAAACATATCATTGTCCTTCTTTAGGGATCCCTTTCAAATCTTTGATAATGCATCTGTCATATACATATATGTATGTGTGTGAATAGCTGGGTGGCCCTTTTTGTCAGGAGGGCTTTGATTTCTTGCCCTGGTGAAGGAAGTTAGACTGGATGGCCATAAGGCAGCATTTCTCAACCTGAGAAGTTAAGACCCTGGGGGTGGGGGGTCACCAGGGGGGTGTCAGAAGGATCGGCAAAGACCACCAGAAAACACAGAATTTTCTGTGTGGGAAGTTTCTGTGTGGGAAGTTTGCCCAATTCTGTCATTGGTGGGGTTCAGAATGCTCCTTAATTTTAGGTGAACTATAAATCCCAATAACTACCACTCCCAAATGTCAAGGTCTATTTCCCCCAAACTCCATCTGTGTTCATATTTGGGCGTATTGAGTGCTTGTGCCAAGTTTGGTCCAGATCCATCATTGCTTGAGTCCACAGTGCTCTCTAGATGTAGATGAACTACAACTCCAAAATCCAAGGTCAATGGCCACCAAACCCTTCTAGTGTTTTCTGTTGGTCAGGGGAGTTCTGTGTGCCAAGTTTGGTTCAATTCCATTGTTGGTGGATTTCAGAATGCTCTTTAATTATAGGTGAACTATAAATCCCAGCAACTACAACTCCCAAATGAAAAATTATAATTTTTGAGTGATGGTCACTCCTTGTGTAGTGAGACGTTTTGTTGCCAAATTTGGTGTGATTTCGTTCATTGGTTCTTTTGTTTTTAAGGTACTAATTATGCACAGAGCATTTTTATATAGATAGATAATCTATATCATCTCTGGGTCAATCCGGCATTTGTCACTCAGATTTGGCCCCAGGATAAGTGGTCAGTATAAAACTGCCCGCCATCAAGAATTCCTTTAAAAAAAAGAGTCCAGAGCTGAATTGGATTCTATGACGTGGACGTTGAAAGACCCAACTTTTACCAGCTAAGAACTCATTAGCTATCAATGCTTAGCTGAAATAGAGGAGGCAATATTTACCAGAATAGAAAGAGATAGTGTGTGCACATGCTATTATTAGGATCGAGGAAATAAGGTCATGGTGAAAGTGGTTGGAAATTGTAAAGCAATTTTTGAATCCTTTTCCTTCATGCATTCCGTTTTGATTTATTCATGCCTCTCTCCCTAAAGATGATGCCCAAGGCAGCGAACAATGATAAAATCAAGCAAATACAATTAAAACATAAAAGAGATCAAAAACACCATTAAAAACACATCAATAAAAGAACAAAAGAGCAGGAAGAAAACCAGCAAGCAGAAGCCAGCTTAATGGCCAATGGCTTGTTCAAATAAATGGGTCTTTGCTACCAGCAAAATGATAAAACCGAGATGGAATGGGGCACAGAACATTTTTTTTATCTCTGGTAACAGGTTCCATAGCAAACAAATCAATTAATGATCCTATCTATCATCTATCTATCTATCTATCTATCTATCTATCTATCTATCTATCTATCTATCTATCATCTACCTACCTACCTACCTACCTATCTATATCTATCTATATCTATCTCTATCTATCTATCTATCTATCTATCTATCTATCTATCTATCTGTCCTTCTTCTTGGAAGATGGTGTCACACTTGGAGTAGTTTAATTGAAATCAGTAGGACTTATTTTAGATAGGAGGACCTTCAGTTCCATTGATATCAATATATGGGGACATGGTAGCACAGTGGCTTAAACTGCTAGCTGAAGGAAATCTGCTGACCAGACAGTTAGCAGTTTGAAGCCTCTACTCAGGGTGAGCTCCCGACTGTCAGCACTAGCTTCTGCCAACCTGGCAGTTCGAAAGCATGTAATGTGAGTAGATTAATAGGTAATGGCTTGGCGGGAAGGTAAAAGAGCGCCCCATGCAGACATGGCAGCAAGTTGATCAGAGATGTCTATGGACAACAGGCTCCTCCACATGGAAAAATGGAACAAGAGCACCTCCTCATGGCCGGAGTTAAGCATCACCACCAGACGCCGGAGATAGAAGGGGATGGCCTTTACCTTTCTGTGTATCATATGTCATTTGTTCACTGATTTTTTGCCTTATATGTGTATACTGTAATCCACTCAGAGTCCCTTCAGGGAGATATTTGTTTATTTCAGATCAAAAGCATTGCATAAATTAGTATAAAATTGATAAAAATAGAAGGAGCACAAGCGGCTAAATATCTTTTGACCAAAACCAGGCAACAGCGATTGCATTGTCTGTAGCCTCCAACAATTCTTCCTCTGTACATGAGGCAGATGGCCACATCATGAGGAGACAGCAAAGCCTAGAGAAGACAATGATGCTGAGGAAAGTGGAAGGCAAAAGGAAGAGGGGCCGACCAAGGGCAAGATGGATGGATGGCATCCTTGAAGTGACTGGACTGACCTTGAAGGAGCTGGGGGTGGTGACGGCCGACAGGGAGCTCTGGCGTGGGCTGGTCCATGAGATCACAAAGAGTTGGAGACGACTGAACGAATGAACAACAACACATGAGGCAGAGCATTGTGGACAAGCATACAAATGCAGAGTTTTCTGTTCTGCTCCACAGTCGCACAAGGTGGAGGATTCTTTTAGTTAGGGCCATTTTGCTTTTGATCGGCCCATTCCCCTTCTCAGTCTATTCAGGGACTTCCAGGTTACCCATTCTTGGTTTGCTCCTGGAAGAAGACCCTCCAGGGGGCTGTCCAATTGGGATTTCTTTGGTTAGCTGCCCAGAGGGATACTCTTGCTGTTGCTAGAGGAACATTGAGAGGAGTGGTGGTTCTCATGAAGCTTCTGAATCCAAGTCCCAGAATATAAATAAAGCATATCATAGCAACAGTAAGAACTGACCATGGAACAACAGACTGGTTCAAGATTGGGAAAGGCATACAGCAGGGTTGTATCCTCTCCCCCAACCTATTCAACTTGTATGCAGAACACATCATGCGATGTGCGCAGCTTGATGAATGCAAGGCTGGGGTAAAAATTGCTGGAAGAAACATTAACAACCTTAGATGTGCAGATGACACCACTCTGATGGCCGAAAGCGAGAAGGAACTGAGGAGCCTTCTAATCAAGGTGAAAGAAGAAAGCGCAAAAACTGGGTTGCAGCTAAACATAAAAAACCCAAGATTATGGCAACAAGAATGATTAACAACTGGGGAATAGAGGGAGAAAATGTGGAGGCCGTGACAGACTTTGTATTTCTAGGTGCAAAGATGACTGCAGATGCCGACTTTGGCCAGGAAATCAGAAGACACTTACTTCTTGGGAGGAGAGCAATGTCCAGTCTCGATAAAATAGTAAAGAGTAGAGACATCACACTGGCAATGAAGATCCGTATAGTTAAAGCAATGGTCTTCCCCATAGCCACCTATGGATGTGAGAGCTGGACCTTAAGGAAGGCTGAGCAAAGGAAGATAGATGCTTTTGAACTGTGGTGCTGGAGGAAAGTTCTGAGAGTGCCTTGGACTGCGAGAAGATCCAACCAGATGAAGTACTTTGGCCACATCATGAGAAGAAAGGAAAGTTTAGAGAAGACAATGATGCTGGGGAAAATGGAAGGAAAAAGAAAGAGGGGCCAACCAAGGGCAAGATGGGTAGATGCCATCCTTGAAGTGACTGGATTGGCCTTGAAGGAGCTGGGGGTAGTGACGGCCAACAGGGAGCTCTAGCATTGGCTGGTCCATGAGGTCACGAAGAATCGGAAACGGCTGAATGAATGAAGAACAACAACAATATCATCATCATCATCATCTAGTCAATTTTTTAAGAAACATTTTCAATGTAAGATTGTAAACATATATTTTTAATTAATGTATGTACTCATGTATAAGTTGACTTTATGATCAAGTTGAGGACAGGTTTTGGAAGCAAAATTATGAGTTTTGACATGTCCTATGAATACATTGAGGGCAATTCCATGGAGCGGGGAAAGCATCACTAGCTGTCACCATTTCCCCATCCTGGCACTGTGGAGAAAGATGCGCCCCATTTTGCTACTATAGGCTGAAATGCCCCCTGGTCACTCACACATATCAGCTGGTAGTCCACTGGTTCATACTGGTATGTTGGCTATCATGTCAGCAAGATTGACAAGCTGGAATGTGTCCAGAGGAGAGCGACTAAAATGATAAAAGGTCTGGAGAACAAGCCCTATGAGGAGCGGCTTAAGGAGCTGGGCATGTTTAGCCTGAAGAAGAGAAGGCTGAGAGGAGATATGATAGCCATGTATAAATATGTGAGAGGAAGCCACAGGGAGGAGGGGGCAAGCTTGTTTTCTGCTTCCTTGGAGACTAGGATGCGGAACAATGGCTTCAAACTACAAGAGAGGAGATTCCATCTGAACATGAGAAAGAACTTCCTGACTGTGAGAGCTGTTCAGCAGTGGAACTCTCTGCCCCGGAGTGTGGTGGAGGCTCCTTCTTTGGAAGCTTTTAAACAGAGGCTGGATGGCCATCTGTCAGGGGTGATTTGAATGCAATATTCCTGCTTCTTGGCAGGGGGTTGGACTGGATGGCCCAAGAGGTCTCTTCCAACTCTTTGATTCTATGATTCTAAGTCTACCCTGAGAATTAATTTGAATTTGCACGGAGCTAAGCAGTATTTATTAGGGGAGTGAAGTCAACAACTTTTAACATTCAGTTTAAAATCTTGAGTGGATCCAAACCTGTCATTGCCATCCATACTCAGAAACAATCCCTGTTGGAGTTCAATCTGTATTACTTTTTAATTAAAGTATTTTGGCTCAGTCTGCAGATCCAGGTTAGGCATTATTTTTTGGGAGAATGGAAGCAGGTGGCTGTTTTCCTTTGCTAACAATTTCTGCCTCCGTCTTTTGCACATGTCTCTCCCGAAATGTTGCCACATCCCTCAGAAGATGTCAGCTTCTCTTGCAGGCCCTGAAATATTAAGGGTGGGGGAAGCTATTAAACATTCCCTTTACATACTGTCTCCCTTTTATATCTGAATTATTAGAACGATGAATGCCGGTCATCAAAAGAAATAATGAGTTTGAGAAAGCGAAAATGAAACTCACAAAGACAAAAAGGAATCACGGCCAGCCAGAAGGGTCCTCAGAGAAGGGGGAACAAAGAGGTATAGGATGAAAAGAGAAAAATCAAGAACCAACAAAGAAGAAGGGAAGAGGGAAGTTTAAATAAAGGGGGAGGGAGTTGTGGGGAGAAGCTAGGGCTGAATGTGAAGCAGATGGCTTCTTTTTTTGTGCAGTGTCAGGCTTTATGATGAGTTCAAAGAAGGCACCTACTCGGTTTTCGCCTTCATGGGATAAGTCTACCAGTGCTTTCTCAAACCCATCAATACAAAGCCAAGTCAATGGATCTTGGAAGGGTTTCGTTTAAGAAAGAAATGTTATTTATCTGTTTGAATGCATTCCCCGAGCTCTGACCCGAGGTAATTTACAGAGTAAGTTAAAGCAAACATGTTGCTAAAAGCATTTGTAACCCATAAGACCTTTAAAAAACCAACAAAAAAAATAAGAAATTATATTAAAAGTGACACAGAGAGAGCACAAATCTACATAATTATTTAAGTATGTTTCAAACAGGTATTCAAGAAAGTGGTTTTGCTGTGCAGATGATTACATTCGAACCCCTAGAACCAACGTAAGGTCCAGAAGATGATTACTTTATAGCCACTAAATTTTGAAGCTAGCTGTGGACTGCATTAAATGGTCAGTGTAGATCAGTGGTTCTTAACCTGTGGGCCGTGAACCACCAGTGGGCCGCGAGGACAAAAATCTGGTCTGTGAGCCCCTTTCCTCTTTATTTTGTTTAATTTTATTTCTGCTCCTTTCGAGCTGCCTTCCACTCCTTTCCTGTTGCTGACCATGGCATATGTTCTGAACATGAGGAAGAACTTCCTGACTGTGAGAGCCATTCAGCAGTGGAACTCTCTGCCCCGGAGTGTGGTGGAGGCTCCTTCTTTGGAAGCTTTTAAACAGAGGCTGGATGGCCATCTGTCAGGGGTGATTTGAATGCAATATTCTTGGCAGGGGGTTGGACTGGATGGCCAATGAGGTCTCTTCCAACTCTTTGATTCTATGATTCTGTATCAGAAACTAGAGCTGATGTGGTCTATCCTATGCAATTTTCTGAATCAGCAACCCAAATAACCAAACAGAATCTAAAGTTGACCAAATAACCGATTTGTAACCTTTTTGGTACTAATGTTAAAGAGTGGTCCCTGGTCAAGAGGTCCCTGGTCAAAGTAATCTCTGGTCAAGTGGTCCCTCTCAAAGTGGTCCCTGATCAAAATGGTACCTGGTCAAGTGGTCCATGGTTAAAAAATGGTTGGGAACCACTGGTGTAGATGATGGGGCCAGGGAGAGAGAGAGATGGGAAAAGGGGTGGGGGGAAGCTAGCTTTCCCTGAGAAAATATTCCTCATTTTGGAAGCAGTAGGCCTCATCACACTTGAGCATTTTTCCACTTTAATCCACTTTAAATGGCTTCTCGGGATAAGCAGTTTAAAGGCCCCTTTCTAAACTACAAACTACAGAATTCTACAGGAGGCAGTCACAGCATTTAAAGTGGATTAAAGTGGGAAAATGCTCATGTGATGAGGCCGGAAGGTTCTTTGCTAGTCCTCTCCTAGCATGCTTGGGTTGAAACAGATCCAAGGAAAACCCTTCCTGTGGATCTTAAAACCTCGTGATCTTGGTGTAAAATGGGTGTCGGGGGATGGGGGGTGCCTGTCTTTTATTTCCAAATATTCAGTGTAAGTTTCAGCCAATGAAATAGTACTGGCATTCAATGAAACTTCAGAAGAACCCCATTGAATAGTCCCAAAAAACAACAAGTGACTTTGATGACTTCTTCTCCCTCTTCCTCCTCCACTTTCTTCTTCTCCTCATTCATGGGATTTGTATTCATGTTTACCCTGCATCCATTCCATTCTACAGTTTTTTCATTAGCCATGATCTGATCCTACAGTGCAAATTTCTTCCTATAGGGTTTTGCATTGATTGTGCTGGACAACCCTTGAGGTGCAACTGGTGAAGACTTGTGCAACTGAAGTCATATTTGAATGTGCAGCTGAATGTGTGAGTGTATCTGGGTGTTTGCCTGAATGCACAATAGTACTACATGGTCAGATCCATTTTTGTAAACGTGATCTGAATGCAGGTGTTTTTCATCAGGAAATAACAGTCCATCCACTTCCGTAGAGGAACTTATGATACCTAAAACAAAAATCCTGTGCATATTTACTGGTCTTGTGTGTGGATCTGTTTTCCTTCAGTACCTTCTGGAACATGTAATGGTAAGGACCCTCTCAGTACAAAAACCCACCCACAACAAAAACAAGTGAAAGATTATCTCAACATCTCCTCTGCTTCTTGGCATCACAGTTTAATCTTTTTATTAATCCCAGCAAACAAAAATAAAACCCTCATTGCCTGAAAACTACAGGTAGTTACCTCTCTTAGAATGATAGAATCAAAGAGTTGGAAGAGACCTCATGGGCCATCATCCAGTCCAACCCGATTCTGCCAAGAAGCAGGAATATTGCATTCAAAGCACCCCCGACAGATGGCCATCCAGCCTCTGTTTAAAAGCTTCCAAAGAAGGAGCCTCCGCCACACTCCGGGGCAGAGAGTTCCACTGCTGAATGGCTCTCACAGTCAGGAAGTTCTTCCTCATGTCCAGATGGAATCTCCTTTCTTGTAGTTTGAAGCCATTGTTCTGCGTCCTGGTCTCCAAGGAAGCAGAAAACAAGCTTGCTCCCTCCTCCCTGTGGCTTCCTCTCACATATTTATATGTGGCTATCATATCTCCTCTCAGCCTTCTCTTCTTCAGGCTAAACATGCCCAGCTCCCTAAGCCACTCCTCATAGGGATTGTTCTCCAGACCTTTGATCATTTTAGTCACCCTCCTCTGGACACATTCCAGCTTGTCAATATCTCTCTTGAATTGTGGTGCCCAGAACTGGACACAATATTCCAGGTCTTCTAGAATAGAGAGTAGAAACAGCTGTAAGAAAGCATTAAACCCAAAGCAGAAAGGAGATTGAAGCATGCTAGGAAAAAAGAGGTGTTTTTAAGGAAGCCCAGGGAGGATAGCTCCAGAAGGACATCATTCTTCCTTACCTGGAAGTAGAGAAGCCTCCTTAAAATGCCTTGGAAAGAGTGTGTGGTGTGGTGCAGGTCCAGGAGAGAAAGTGTGCACGCCTGCCTACCTGCAGCGCCTCTCCTCTAGAATAGAAACAGGTAAGAAGCCTCCTTAAAGCATGCTCACCTATGTGCAATGCCTCTCCTCTAGAATAGAAACAGGCCTAAAATGACTGGAAGGGAAGCCTGGGAAGCTTCCTCCCCTCCATTATGGACTGGATTGAAAATTAATCTTTTGGCACCCTGGAGCGAAAACAGATATCTGCCCTCCTGAATTTGGGAGGCTCCCGAAAAAATGGGTCAGGGTCCAACCAAAATTTGGGATGCCAACAGGGTTACCTGTAATGCACAAGCCTAATATTTAGCTGGAACCAAAACCCATTGAAATGAAGGGCCACTTCTTTTGAGATTTATTTATTAAATATTAAATACTTATGTCCTGCTCATATTATGAGATCTCATCTTTGGTGTTGAAGTAAAATTAAAATAAACAGATAAAAGGAATTGAATTGACCTGAACAATTGTGCTATGCCCTGATTTTCTTTCAAAATTTACACTTTGATATTTCTTTGATGCATGTCTCCCATTTTCTTACTCAGAATGGGGTAAATCATTGCTGTCAACTAAACAGATATATACAAAATATAACAATCCAAAACCAAAGAAAAAAAAAAGAAAGCTTCTTAGACATTTCCCTCCAAAAAATTCACTTTCAAAAGTATTTAACTGAAACTTGATATTGTCCAATGGATGGTCAGCCCTTCTGCTGAAACTGCTTCTGATTGGGGTGGTAAAACACATGCTCTTCTAGCAAAAGAAGCCTAAAGTAGGTTGCTCTGAAGGGGAGGCTTTTCCTCATTTCCTTCTTCCTTTGCTTCACAATTGATTGAATCCTGTTCCTGCACTTTTTTTAATAAAAAGAAATCTTTTTTATCATTCCTAATACAGCGCTGTCTTTACCAATACCATTTCCTAAAGAATAGAAAGCCCTATCTAGTTAATAATTTACAGGGAGATTTTACCTAAACTTATCTTCTACATTTTAAGTAATCGATTTCACACCAGCTTTGGCCTGTAAAAGCTGACTTAAATATATGACAAAGCTTTCAAAGAGTTTAACTGATTCCTGTCTGCCAGGAGAGTGAAGACCGGGCTTTTTCTCAGCATCACAATAGAAGAAACACTTCCTCAGTTTGGGAGGCAAATACTGTATTTTAAGAAAGATAGTCACTTTTGAGAATGTTTATTAAATTCCTATCCTATTTTAAAAGCCAGAACAGAGCTTCCCAGATGAGTAGAAGAAGTACTTACTTTTACTTACTTACTTAGGCGATCCCTCATTGGACGAGTAAGATGGTCTTCCTTGATGACTATTTTTGTGGTTTGTAGGTGGCTGTGGAGCCCTATTCTTGACCCACATCTTCTCCCACAGTGGAGGCATTGGTTTCCAGGTGGAAGGCGGTCCCGGTTGGGGTTGGCTTGACACACCTTCCTCCTGGCACGTTTCTCTCTTTCACCCTCCACTCGTGCCTCTTCGAATTCTGCAGCACTGCTGGTTCCAGCTGACCTCCAGCTGGAGCAGTCAAGGGCCAGGGCTTCCCAGTTCTAGATGTCTATGCCAGAGTTTTTAAGGTTGGCTTTGAGGCCATCTTTAAATCTCTTTTACTGTCCACCAACATTCCGTTTTCCATTCTTAAATTCAGAGTAGAGCAACTGCTTTGGGAGACGGTAGTCAGGCATCCGGACAATGTGGCCGGTCCAGTGGAGTTGATGGCAGAGGACCATCGCTTCAATGCTGGTGGTCTTTGCTTCTTCCAGCACGCTGATGATTGTCTGCTTGTCTTCCCTAGATATTTGCAGAATTTTCCGGAGGCAGTGCTGATGGAATCGTTCTAGGAGTTGCATGTGACGTCTGTAGACAGTCCACGTTTCGCAGGCATAGAGCAGGGTTGGGAGGACAATAGCTTTATAGACAAGCACCTTGGTATCCCTAAGGATGTCCCGGTCCTCAAACACTCTCTGCTTCATTCGGGAAAATGCTGCACTCGCAGAGCTCAGGCGGTGTTGTATTTCGGTGTCGATGTTGACTTTGGTGGAGAGGTAGAAGAAGAAGTGGTGAGTGCCTCACTAAAATAAAATTGCACTTGGCATGATGGAGGTAGTTACGAAACCATTACAAAAGATGCCCTCCCTGGATCATTATTGATCAATCTCTAATGTACCATTTTTGAGCAAGGTACTGGAGCATCTGGTGGCCTCCCAAATCCAGGGATTTCTGCATGAGATGGACTATTTCAGTCATTCTCAACCTGTGGGTCTCCAGGTGTTTTGGCCTACAACTCCCAGAAATCCCAACCAGTTTACCAACTGTTAGGATTTCTAGAAGTTGAAGGCCAAAACATCTGGGGACCCACAGGTTGAGAACCACTGGACTATTTAGGTTAACTTCGATCTGGTTCTAAGACTGGTTATGATATAGAGGTGGCTTTCCTCCCCTTATTAGATACCTTCTACTAGGACATAGATAGGAATACTTTGTCCCTCTGTTGGACCTCTCAATGGCTTTGGGTACCATCAGAGATGATATCCTTCTGGTCCACTTGCTGAGTCCGAGTTTGTAGATACCATTTTACTTCATTCCTTTCATGGGAGGAGGGGCAACCCAGAAGGTGGTACCGAGGGGCTCCATTTTGATTGCTTAGCTTTTGAGTCATGAAATTCCCTCAGAGCTTGATTCTATCTTACAATATTTATAGTATACATGAAACCACTGAAAGAAGTTGCCCAAAGTTTTGGAGTTTTGTGTCATTAGCATGTGGATGACACCCAGCTCTACTACTCTTTTGCATCACAATCCAAGGAAATTGTTTTCTTCCTAAACTGCTGCCTGTCATCAGTAATGAAATGGATGAGGGTCAACAAATCAAATCTTTATCCAGAAAAGAGAGAGGTGCTCCTGATCAGTTGAAAGGCAGACCAGAGAATAGGAATTCAGCCTGTGATAGGGTTATAGTGCCCTCAAAGATGCAGGTCTGTAGCTTGGATGTGTTCCTGTATTCATTGCTGAGCTGGAAAGCTCAGGTTTTAGTGCTGGCTAGGAGTGCACCTGCACAATTAAAGCCCATACACCCACTGCACCTCATTCTTGTGACACCTGGCCTCAAAAACAAGCCCTGAAGTTGCATCCTTCTTGGATTGCTTTGTGAGCAGTCATCTTTGAAAACTATCCAGGGAGTTGCAACAGTTCATAGAACTGTAGCAAACCTGCTAAATGGGGTTGGTTACAGCTCCTTTGGCTGCCAGTCTATTTCAATGTAGAAATCAAAGTGCTGTTTTTAACATATAAAGCTCTATATAGCTTATATTGGAGTAATTTGAAGGGTCATATTTCCCCTCAAAAACATGTCTATCTTTTGCTATCTTCAGGGCAGGACCCTCGCTCTGTCATACCACCCTCATAGGTATATTTGAGGGAGCTTTCACACAGGACTAAAACCAAAGTGAGTTTAAACAATCTGCTTCATTGCGGATTTGAGTCCCCACTCCCCCAAAATATCTCGGGCTTTCATGTGGGGGGGGGGGCTACATGCCATCCCAATTAAAATGGAGCCCACCCCTCCCCCCAAGCCTCCAATTTTCCCCTAAAAGATAATTAAAAGGTACCTGGCTGCTATAGCTTCCCTCTTCACATCCTCTTGGCACAAGCAAATGACACCTGAGGAAAATCCCTCCTCCACTCCACCCACCCCTTGTTTCCTCATGCCAGGAGGATGCAAGGAGGGAAGTTATGGTGGCCAGGTACCCTTTAAAGAACTTTTAGGGGGAAATTGGGGGGTTGGGGGCTGGGGTGGGCTCAATTCTGCACCTTTGGGCTCCAGGATCCCAAAGGTTTTGGGATGGCAGTGGAAACTCATCCTCATGTAGTCCTGAGACTAACCAGAAGTGAGTCTCCACAGGCCCAACACCCCATTAGACATGGGTCTTTGAGGAAGGTCCGGATCTTATGGTTTATCTAATTAAATTGGAACAAACCAAGAAAACCTTGGTTTGTTCCAAATTAATTCATTTGTATTACAGGCATCGTTTGGATATTTCCAGTAAAAATCAAGACAGGTCCTAATTTTTGAGCCTGTCCGGATGGACCTTGACAGTAACATTGGTCTTTTCAGTGACTGCCCTCAAACTTTGGATTACTCTGAGTCTGGGTTTGACACAGATATGGTTTCTTCATCCTTACACTTTCAAAAGACTAAAAGTTCTTTGCTTTATACCTGTTGACCTGAATCTTTGTTCTGCAATTTTCTGAAATTACCTAAGCTCCAAATGTTGCAAAACCTAGGCTTATCGATTCAATAGTCAGGCCAACACCCTTATCCATCTTAAACATTTCCTTAACTTTAGTCTGACAGACAATAAAAAGAGAAGAAATTGCAGATCAAGAGCTTTGCCAGCCCAAAAGTTTATGCTGTATACTCTCACCAGCCTTCATTCAGCCAGTCAGCAAAAGAATATCTATGATGTTTCACTGATATAACTTTTTCTCTCACTCAATCAAAACAAAGATCTTAGATATAGTATCATAGCAGATTTAGTTGAGTCTTGACTGCCTTTCATTCCAATTACAACAGCCAGTAACCCCAAACAACGACTTTGTTCAACTTTCAGTTGGGTTCCATGATTTTACATTTGGCAACAAGTGTTACTAGGGAAAGATATTTTAATTCCTTCTTATTAATCCAACCTTTATTCATGACATTGATAATGAATCTATTCATTTTTTCCAAATTCATAACATGGTTTTCTCCAACTGAAAAATGACAAACAAGTAGACATATTTTTGAAAACCTTTCTCCATTTCCACCCTAGCAGCATGCAATTTGTGCTTTCATTAATGTGTGGTTGCAAGGCGCCCTTCCTCCAAATCTCAGCAGAAGAATCTCCCACCTCACCCCACCCCACAAAAATCTGGAATTAATTGGAATTACGGCTCATGTCCTGAGCTCATAGCTGCTCCAAATGCATAAAGAGGAGAGGTAATGAAAGCAGGGGGCAATTATTCTAATTAGCCACCAAGGTCAGAACAAGAAGGAATGGGATGAAGAAGCAGCAAAGGGGAAATTTAAGTTAATGATTAAGACAAACTTTATAACTATTAGGACAGTTAGAGGCACTGAACAGGCTGCCAAGGGAGGTCGTAGAATCACTTCTGATTCCTGGCTTTCAAGGACAGAGTCTTCATCAGTCTTGAGCTAATGACTTAAAGAAAATGAGTTCAGCCCTAGCGCAAAACAAGAACACAGTCCAGGCTGTCACCAAATCCAACTCCTGTCCCAGTTTAAAGATGGAAAGTATATTCCGAATCATTCATTCCCAGACAACTCAGGAGGTATAAGAGACCAGCAAGAATCTTTGCAGTTCTTTTATCTCAATATTTGAAGTTTTCAAAGTGTTGTGAATAATTATTATCCAGAGAAAAGCATGCAGATTTTGTACAACCATTCTAGTTTTACTACTACTACTACTACTACTACTACTACTACTACTACTACTATTACGTCCAGGAAATAATGCCTAACTGCTCACTGGAGGGAAGGATATTAGAGGCAAAGATGAAGTACTTTGGCCACATAATGGAAAGACAGAAAAGCTTGGAGAAGATAATGATGCTGTGGAAAGTGGAAGGAAAAAGGAAGAGTGGCTGACCAAGGACAAGATGGATAGATGTTATCCTTAAAGTAACTGGCTTGACCTTGAAGGAGCTGAGGGTGGCTACTCGCTACGGCTGACAGGGAGCTCTGCCATGGGCTGGTCCATGAGGTTACGAAGAGTCAGAAGAGACTGAATGAATAAACAAAACTACTACTACTGCTATTTCTGACCCATTCCTTTCCATGAATCAAGGTAGAGGAACAACAACAGATAGAATCACAACATATAACATCAGTTTAAAATAACATATCGACAGACTTTGTATTTCTTGGTGCAAAGATGACTGCAGATGCAGACTGTGGCCAGGAAATCAGAAGACACTTACTTCTTGGGAGGAGAGCAATGTCCAGTCTCGACAAAATAGTGAAGAGTAGAGACATCAGACTGGCAACAAAGATCCTCCTAGTCCAAGCCATGGTCTTCCCTGTAGTCACCTACGGATGTGAGAGCTGGACCTTAGGGAAGGCTGAGCGAAGGAAGATCGATGCTTTTGAGCTGTGGTGTTGGAGGAAAGTGCTGAGAGTGCCTTGGACTGCGAGAAGATCCAACCCGTCCATCCTCCAGGAAATAAAGCCCGACTGCTCACTGGAGGGAAGGATACTAGAGACAAAGTTGAAGTACTTTGGCCACATCATGAGGAGACAGCAAAGCCTAGAGAAGACAATTATGCTGGGGAAAGTGGAAGGCAAAAGGAAGAGGGGCCGACCAAGGGCAAGATGGATGGATGGCATCCTTGAAGTGACTGGACTGACCTTGAAGGAGCTGGGGGTGGTGATGGCCGACAGGGAGTTCTGGCGTGGGCTGGTCCACGAGGTCACGAAGAGTCGGAGACAACTGAACGAATGAACAACAACAACAATCGATTGATACCAATTTAAAAGTTACTCCATATTTTATTGTTAATAATTTAACTTAGATAATTTAAAAATCAACTGGATAGGCCTGTTGGAATTATTCCTGAACATTCCTTTTTTTTCTAAATGCCATCATACAACATATTAAAACAATACAGATGTAAATATACTGCACTTGACCATCTACATTTCTGTATTTGTTTTCTGTGAGTGTGATTATTCACTGATTTAATTAAAAGGTTCTCTCAGAGAATCTCTAGGTCTTCCCATTCAACCCTATGGTCAACTTCCTCATTTTTTTTTATTTCTTGATTTTAGTCTCCACTCTAACAAATGACTGAGTCAAAGTATAACCACATTTGAACTATTTCAATGTTTTTGATACTTTGAAATTATGGAAATGGTCTGGGGTCATCCATTCAGGCATATCTTTATTTTTGGCAACACTTTCCCCTGAAAGTTCCATGCTTTCACTCCAGAGTTCTCCTGGCTCCCATAGAAAAAAAGAGTCATAGCATTCACACCTGCCTCCAACAGACAAGAGTTCTTTCTTCCACCTTGGATTTTCCACAGATCTATAAACCCAAATTTCTTAGTTTCCAACAGACCTCACAACCTCCGAGGATGCCTGCCATAGATGCAGGTGAAACGTCAGGAGATAATACTTCTAGAACATGGCCATACAGCCTGAAAAAATTTCAACAACCCAGTGATTCTGGCCATGAAAGCCTTCAACAATACCAAAGGAGACCAGTTGAACTACTTGTTAAATGGTGAGCCAATGCTTAAGTAAATCCCATTGAGACCATGGGTCTATGCTGGTTGAGAGTGCAGGCCACCCAGGTGATACGTCTCAAACTACATTTAGTGCAGGAGTAAGAACTCTCCTCTTTTCTCATAGAATCGTTGAGTTGGAAGAGACCTCATGGGCCATCCAGTCCAACCCCCTGCCAAGAAGCAGGACAATCACATTCAAAGCATCCCTGACAGATGGCCATCAATTAGGCTTAATAATACAAATCTTCTTTTTATATTATCTCTAAAGGATAATGGAGAAAGGCAGGGAGTTTCAGAAAAACATCTACTTCTGCTTCATTGACTATTCTAAAGCCTTTGACTGTGTGGATCATAATAAATTGTGGCAAGTTCTTAGTGGGATGGGCATCCCAAGCCACCTTGTCTCTCTCCTGAGGAATCTGTACAAGGACCAAGTAGCAACAGTCAGAACTGACCATGGAACAACAGAGTGGTTCAAGATTGGGAAAGGCGTACGGCAAGGCTGCATCCTCTCACCCAACCTTTTTAACCTGTATGCAGAACACATCATGCGATGTGCGGGGCTGGATGAATGCAAAGCTGGGGTGAAAATTGCTGGAAGAAACATTAACAACCTTAGATATGCAGGTGATACCACTTTGATGGCCGAAAGCAAGGAGGAGCTGAGAAGCCTTCTAATCAAGGTGAAAGAATAAAGTCCAAAAGCTGGGTTGAAGCTAAACATAAAAAAACCAAGATTATGGCAGCAAGAATGATTGACAACTGGGAAATAGAGGGAGAAAACGTGGAGGCCGTGACAGACTTTGTATTTCTAGGTGCAAAGATTACTGCAGATGCAGACTGTAGCCAGGAAATCAGAAGACGCTTACTTCTTGGGGGGAGAGCAATGTCCAGTCTCGATAAAATAGTAAAGAGTAGAGACATCAGACTGGCAACAAAGATCCGCCTAGTCAAAGCCATGGTATTCCCTGTAGTCACCTACGGATGTGAGAGCTGGACCTTAGGGAAGGCTGAGCGAAGGAAGATCGTTGCTTTTGAACTGTGGTGTTGGAGGAAAGTGCTGAGAGTGCCTTGGACTGCGAGAAGATCCAACCAGTCCATCCTCCAGGAAATAAAGCCCGACTGCTCACTGGAGGGAAAGATACTAGAGACAAAGTTGAAGTACTTTGGTCACATCATGAGGAGACAGGAAAGCCTAGAGAAGACAATTATGCTGGGGAAAGTGGAAGGCAAAAGGAAGAGGGGCCGACCAAGGGCAAGATGGATGGATGGCATCCTTGAAGTGACTGGACTGACCTTGAGGGAGCTGGGGGTGGTAACGGCCGACAGGGAGCTCTGGCGTGGGCTGGTCCATGAGGTCACGAAGAGTCGGAGACGACTGAACGAATGAACAACAAAAGTTATGTTTATCAGGTTGTATTTTATCACAATGTTTGGTTTAGTGGTCTTGTTTAGCTTTACTCGAATATTTGATATCAGTAGTTCATGGACTATGCCACAATCTACTCTTGGTCTTGTTTATTTTTCCAAAGAAAATTGAGCTTCTCCACCTTTTGCTTCCAATTTTGTAGTGAATTTGATTTTTATATTGGCCATCAGATTTTTTTTTGTCGTGTCAGGAGTGTTCTGTTGTGAGAGAATTTGCCTTCTGCAAGGACATTGCCCAGGGGATGCCCGGATGATTTTGATGTTTTATCATCCTTGTGGGAGGCTTCTCTCATGTCCCTGCATGAGGAGCTGAAGCTGATAGAGGGAGCTCATCCGCCTCTCCCCGGATTCAAACCTGCAACCTGTCGGTCTTCAGTCCTGCCAACACAGGGCTTTAACCCACTGTGCCACCAGGCCATCAGATGATGTCCATGGATATGGTTACCTCTTGAACAATGCTTGGGTTGCTTGAACAATGTCTTTGTAATCAATAAACTGTTGGTCTCACAAAATTCAATTACTCTTTTGTTTTATTTTGTTAACCCTAGGCCAAACTTTCTTGCAATCTTTAATGATCTTCTGTTTTCTATTTTTTTTCATTAGTGGACAATGTGCTTTTGTATGGCAATGTAAATGGGGCCCATATTATTTCACCCTGACAGGCCATTTCAGGCCAGGAGAAGTTAGAACAGGATGTGATCCAAAAGGTATTTACAGTTCATTTCCCTTTTTAAGACCTCAGGTGGTCCAAAAGTGGTCCAGATGACAGAAAGAAAAAACATGGTGAGGGTCCCTCCAAATCCATAAATGTAATACAAAATGCCAATTGCTATTAATATGAGCAGAGTCATGCTTTTCACTCACATTCATGCAGACTAGCAACCTGGTTGGCTTGCTTTCCAGGGAGAAGCTGAAATGCAAATCCCCATCCCGATTAGACTTCCAAAGTGAGCAGGGAAGATGCCCTAATGAGGCATGAACAGTACTGATGGAACTGGAAAAAAAGGTCTGAAAAATATTCCTGCAGAAATAATGAGAAGATTCTTGGCAAAGTTCTCCTTCCACTGCTTCGTGTTCATTCTCCCCAGTATGGATGGAAATGACAGGAATTAACAAACATGCACCAAGTCTTTAGCCGGTCTGATGTGCCTCCATTGACTCCAGCACAGCTACATTGATTTATGCCAGTTGCGGGTCTGTCCCGATGGGTTTATTGAATGCACAGTGTTGCTTTAATTACAGTACTCCCTATTAGAGGAAATTGCCTACCCAGCATCCTTAATGGGAAAGTCAGATTCATTTCTCTGTTTGGGGAAACTGAAAGAGAAGACACATAAAAACTCCACAAAGCCCTCATGTTGTCTGACAAAATGCTATCTGGGACATCTTTGGTGGTGGAGGAAATTGCCCCTAGAATTGGAGACTGTGGACAGAAGAATGTCTCTTGTAGCATGCGGCTGGACTCCTGGATTAACCTCTCCTCAGCATATGTTGTTGACCGCATAGGGAAGCTGACCGCATAGGGAAGCTGAGGAGGAAACACAACATACAAACAATCTACAAACCCACCAAGAAAATCCAACAAATGCTACGTTCAGCAAAGGACAAGAGGGATCCTCTCACCTCTGCAGGAGTCTACCGTATACCATGCAGCTGTGGACCACCAAACGCAGCAGCATTGCCCAAACACAAATCAAGGAACATGGAAGGCACTGCAGACTACTTCAACCAGAGAAGTCAGCCATAGCAGAGCACCTGATGAACCAGCCTGGACACAGCATATTATTTGAGAACACAGAAATGCTGGACCACACCAACAACCACCATGTCAGACTACACAGAGAAGCCATTGAAATCCACAAGCATGTGGACAATTTCAACAGAAAGGAAAAGACCATGAAAATGAACAAAATCTGGCTACCAGTATTAAAGAAAACTCTAAAATCATAACAACAAAACAGCAGAGAGGAAACAACCAGGCACATCTTAACACCTCTCAACAAAATATTTTCCCAGGCTCAGCCAGGCCTTCAAATGCTAATGAAGGTGGTCAGTTGAAACATTCACACCTAGCTCCAGCAGAGAAGAGCTCTTTGCCCCACCCCAGCCATTCCACAGATATATAAACCCATTGTCCTAATTCCAACAGACCTCACTACCTCTGAGGATGCTTGCCATAGATGCAGGTGAAATGCCTCTAGAACATGGCCCTATAGCCCAAAAAAACCCACAAGAACCTAGTGATTCCAGCCATGAAAGCCTTCGACAATACATATGTTATTGTTGTTGTTCAGTTGTGCAGACTTATGTGTAAAAGAAAGTGGCAAGTACAGTCAGCCAGTCATATTTATGATGTAACTTTTCACAGATTTGATAAATATATTCTCAATCAGAACCTGTGATTCTATGGTCAACCCCCAAATAAAAGGTGACAGTACAGTTCTACTGGAGGTTTCTAAGGAGACCACTTCTCTAGACATTTGTAGGTCCTCCAGCACAATTGCTTATGCTGGAAGTTAGCCATCAAGTAATTTGGGTTACCCTAGACCAGTAGTTCTCAACCTGTGGGTCCCCAGTTGTTTTGGCCTACAACTCCCAGAATTCCCAGCCAGTTTACCAGCTGTTAGGATTTCTGGGAGTTGAAGGCCAAAACATTTGGGGACCCATAGGTTGAGAACCACTATCCTAGATATTCTTAGAGAGGTTTTCTTTCAGGTTAAAAAAATCATTTTAATTCACGTTTTTCTGCTTTTTGGGAAGCCCTATCTCTCAAACCATAACAAGAGAGGATGACCTATTGGATGTAGTTCTACCTTGCTGAATGGAATTCATTGTGAAATATCCAGATTTGATCAAAGGGTGAGCAAATGGTGGTCTTTGGGGCCTCATGAAAGACATGTTTGTAGGCTGATGCCACCTATCAGTTTTCCAAAGACCCTCAATATCCTGACTTTTCTTTAAACATATCTTTTTAGATTGCTGTTCAGCAAAACCACATTTAAAGCTCCCTAATATGTGAAGGCATCTGAAGATACCACCACAGGTGCTTCAGAACCACATAAGGCCATAATCACCCTCTGGAATCTGAAGAATTGGATACAAAGGAGTCAAATTTCCAGTGGTTTGTGGCTCAAGATAGCAATGGCCTCTCTGAATCCACAGAAAATTGGGGGTGGAGCAGTTGGGGACAGAAAATCAAATGCTGATGATGTGCTTCCTTCTTTTTTAGATTACACAGGAGAGACAAGGGAAGACTTTGAAAGCCCCAGTGGCTATTAAATAGGAAAACCTGATTCCTTAAACAGACAACTACTTATAAATCTTCCAGCAGTTACCTTCTGTCTTTGTTTGACTCTACACTGTAGAATCAATGCACTTTGACACCACTTTAACTGAGATGGCTAAATGCTACAGAATTCTGCATTTTGTAGTTCGGTGAAGCACCAGCAATGTTGAGCAGATAAGACTAAAGAGACATGATAGTTAAAGTGGTATGTTGTTGTTCATTCGTTCAGTCGTCTCCAACTCTTCGTGACTTCATGGACCAGCCCACGCCAGAGCTCCCTGTCGGCTGTCACCACCCCCTGCTCCTTCAAGGTCAGTCCAGTCACTTCAAGGATGCCATCCATCCATCTTGCCCTTGGTCGGCCCCTCTTCCTTTTGCCTTCCACTTTCCCCAGCATAATTGTCTTCTCTAGGCTTTGCTGTCTCCTCATGATGTGACCAAAGTACTTCAACTTTGTCTCTAGTATCCTTCCCTCCAATGAGCAGCTGGGCTTTATTTCCTGGAGGATGGACTGGTTGGATCTTCTTGCAGTCCAAGGCATTAATTCTCAAGTGTTGGGATTTCTGGAAGTTGAAGGCAAAACATCTGAGGACCCACAGGTTGAGAATCACTGTTGGAGATGCACCTTTTATTGGTTGCAACCATTCTTTCCCAGTGATTGACTCAGGTGTGGTCCTCCAGCCCCATCTCTTCTAGAAGATTAAATGTTCTTTACCTCATACCTGTCAGTTTGAATCTGTTCAGCTTTTCCAAGTGTTTCATGTTCATCACCTAAGTTCCCAAGGTTACAAAACCTTGTTCTATCCAATAATCAGATCAACATCAGTATTCCCCTTAAGTATTTTTAAGCCTTGGTCTATCAGGAAATTAGTGGAGAACAAGTCACAGCTTTTATATTAAGATTTATTCTAGCAACACAAATAGCACAGATAAACACGCCATCTTCCGTGTCATGGCTTAGGTAGACCTTGAGTAATCTCACACCTTTATTAGAATTTTGAAGCAAAATGTTTAACCCTCTCTTCTACATTGTTTGTTTAATCCTATCTATAAACAAACATTTGATTGGATACTAAACAGCAAAGTTCATCAAAAAATAATTTCTTGTCACATCTCAGAGTTTCAGTTATCAGCAATTTTGGAGCCTTGAAGTGAACTAGTTTGCAAGGAGAAAAATCTGGATTTTTGGTGCTCAAAGAACTTTTATTTCATCCCATACTCAGCTTTTCTTTAGTCATTCTTCCACTGCTCTCTCATTAATCCAAAGAGGGATCTGAATTAGTACAGGTATCATTCTTACTCTGTTTCAGCCTTTATATCTATATCTATCTATCTATACACACATACATACGCACACATACACACACACATATACATTGATGACTGGGGTCTTGTGACAGGGTTTTGATGGGATTTGGCCAGTAACCTTGTACCACCAAGATTGTTGTTATTATGAGCTAGCTATTACCTTCATCTTATCTTTGTTTCTACTTAAGCTGGTTCCCTTCCTGGAGTGAACAGACATTTATTTTCATAACATGCTACTCCACGATACATCTCTACTGCTCTAAAATCTGAAATGAAGCAAACAGAATCGAAAAAGCAACCCAACCTGTTACACTCTCGATATTCATGTGCGCTTGACCTTGGACTAGTTATGATGGACAACTTTGTGTCTCACTCCTAGTTGGTTTCGTTTATCTGGATTACTGGCTTTTTGTAATGACTTCTTCATTGGCTGACAATCTTGTTTTTACACACACCCTTTCATCTCGCTTGTGACTGACTTGAACTGGCTTACCATATAGAATTATATATGAATCTAGAAATTTTATGTTAAAATTGATCCAAAACCCTAGGTTGACTTATTTTGGGTCAAATGGAAATATGTTGGAGAAGAATTCTAAAGGTAATCTAAACGACCAAAAAGACAAATAAATGAGTCCTAGAATAAGTAATGCCTAAATCCCCCTAGAAGCCAAGATGACTAAATTATCATACTTTGCCCATCTCATGAGAAGGCATTACATAATAATAATAATAATAATAATAATAATAATAATAATAATAATAATAATCTCTGGCAGAAGCCAGTAAAGGTGGTCCCAGTAGTAATCAGCACACTGGGTGCAGTGCCTAAAGACCTTGGCCTGCACTTAAACACAATCCGTGCTGAAAAAATTACCATCTGCCAGCTGCAGAACGCCACCTTACTGGGATCTGCATGCATTGTTTGCCGATACATCACACAGTCCTAGACACTTGAGAAGTGTCTGACGTGTGATCCAATACAATAGCCAGCAGAGTGTCTGCTGTGGACTCATCTTGTTGTGTTTCAAATAATAATAATAATTACTTACTTACTTACTTATTTACTTAGGCGATCCCTCGTTGGATGATTAAGATGGTCTTCCATTATGGGTTTCCTTGTGGGTCCGCATGTGGCTGTGGGCATTGGTTTCCAGGCGGAAGGCGGTCCCGGTCGGGGTTGGCTTGATGTGCCTTCCTCCTGGCACGTTTCTCTCTTTCACCCTCCATTTGTGCCTCCTCGAATTCTGCAGCACTACTGGTCACAGCCGACCTCCAGCTGGAGCGCTCAAGGGCCAGGGCTTCCCAGTTCTCAGTGTCTGTGACAGAGTTTTTAAGGTTGGCTTTGAGCCCATCTTTAAATCTCTTTTCCTGTCCACCAACATTCCGTTTTCCATTCTTAAGTTCAGAGTAGAGCAACTGCTTTGGGAGACGTGGTCAGGCATCCGGACAATGTGGCCGGCCCAGCGGAGTTGATGTTGGAGGACCATCGCTTCAATTGCTTCTTCCAGCACGCTGACGTTTGTTCGCTTGTCTTCCCAGGAGATTTGCAGGATTTTCCAGAGGCAGCACTGATGGAATCATTCCAGGAGTTGCATGTGACGTCTGTAGACAGTCCACGTTTCGCAGGCATAGAGCAGGGTTGGGAGGACAATAGCTTTATAGACAAGCACCTTGGTATCCCTACGGATGTCCCGATCCTCAAACACTCTCTGCTTCATTCGGGAAAATGCTGCACTTGCAGAGCTCAGGCGGTGTAATAATAATAATAATAATAATAATAATAATAATAATAATAATAACAAAGGTGACGAAGTAACACAATTAAAAACATATAACAATAAAATTGGTTAAAACAATAAAACCAACAGGATGCAAGACATCATAAAACATGATCCAAAAATCAAACAACCAGTAGCCAAGAGAAGTGGGCAAGTGCAGATTTGAGACTAATAGGGCAGAACAAGGGCTTGTGCAAACATGAACTATAGGGCCAGGGCTGGAAATAAATTTCTGGAGATCCACTAGAAATGGCAGTAGAAAAAGAGGAATATTGTTTTTTTTTTTTTTATGTGGGTAGACTCAGTCAAGAAGGTCACATCTAACCTGAGTCTGCAAGACCGAAGTAGGTCTGTTTGGTACATGATCAGTCAAAGTTGACTTGACTCCAGCTAACCACAAACAAATTGCATGAATATTATAGCCATCGCCACAGCTAGATGTTATGTCTGAGTGCATTCACCATCACTCTTCCATGGGATCCACCACCTTGTGTGATATAAAGAGAGAGTAACACACTCAGTTTTACTTCTTTCTGGGGTACTACCCAAGGTCTTCCCCCACCCTTTCTGTAGCACAAACCACTTCCCTCAATTAATCTCTTGAACCTCATTTTCAGCTATTTTAACTTTTCCACTCAGCACTATCCATGCTTCATCAATAAATCTTTCCTACTCATTTATCTAACAGGGTAATCTCAGTTTCTGCCTCAGATACTGCCAATTGTGTCAACTCTCTGGGTTCTTTTCTGCTGGTATATTCCTGGATATTCTACACAAATTTTGAATCCAGTGTATGAGCAAGAAAAGGGACAATCTGCCCTTTTGCTGCAGTGTCATTTATGTCCTACATTAGACTCTGATCATACCTAACCTGAGTCAAACCCTGGCATGACATTCAAAGGTGGTAAAATGCCCAAGAAAACCCATGTATCCTATAGTCATAGTGATGGAGTAACGTCAAAATCATCACTAGGACTCTACTTTAGATTTTTATAGTTTAGACAAGGAAAGTAAGGCAGTGAAAAGGAGCTTTCCTGGAGTATTCTTTTTTACTTAACCAATCAGTTGAGGTGCAGATCTGTCCCTGGACACAGAATGGCAGAAATTGCACTATTGGTAAAATTATTGTGTAATGACATCAAGGCTAATGACAGATGATACTAGGTCCTTCATAATTTGGCCACTTCTTACTATGAACCAGTTGTTACTGCTTTCTCAGGTTTTAAGTACCTTGCGTTTAAGGATAAAAAGACTCAATATATTGAAAAAAGGACTGAATGATTACAGGTCAAGATCTTACATTGGGGTTGTGTGGCATAAATCTCTGCATGCAGTTATGCACTAATTGCACTATGCAACCTTGTGTTGAAGAGCAATCCTGAACAAAGACATTGAATGTACAACACATAATAAAAAATGGAAAACACAACCAAATGTGCATGCACCCATGTTTGTCCATGTGCAATTTGTAACATGCATTCATGCATAAAGTACCTCCATGGCTCAACTTAGTTTCTACATCCTTGAACTGAATGGGTCTCTTTCCCACCATCAGTGTTCAATTACACCTGTAAATGAGCTTACACATGTGGAAGATAACAATATGATTGTGGCTGAGTAAGAAATAAATTTGTGTGTTGTTGTTCATTCGTTCAGTCGTCTCCGACTCTTCGTGACCTCATGGACCAGCCCACGCCAGAGCTCCCTGTCGGCTGTCACCACCCCCCAGCTCCTTCAAGGTCAGTCCAGTCACTTCAAGGATGCCATCCATCCATCTTGCCCTTGGTCGGCCCCTCTTCCTTTTGCCTTCCACTTTCCCCAGCATAATTGTCTTCTCTAGGCTTTGCTGTCTCCTCATGATGTGGCCAAAGCACTTCAACTTTGTCTCTAGTATCCTTCCCTCCAGTGAGCAGTCGGGCTTTATTTCCTGGAGGATGTACTGGTTGGATCTTTCTCGCAGTCCAAGGCACTCTCAGAACTTTCCTCCAACACCACAGCTCAAATTTGTGTACATATACTGAAATTTGGTAAGCGACATCATGGCCACTGTCTAGTCTGTTGCAACCCCCTTTTTTGTACTGTATTGATTAGAAAGATATTAGACGTGCCAACTAGATTATCAGTTGTTGAATGGCAAGTTGATACATAAGTAAACCTCACTGATTCAGTTGGGTTAATGCCCAATGAAACTAACAATGTGGTTCAGGCCCATGTTTGTCTTTAAAAGAAAAGGATCAAAATGCCAACCAGAGATTTTTAAATTTTCTACAACTTTAGTATGTCTCCCTTTCTTTTCCTTCCTTGGCTTCACAATGGGAGACACTAAAACCTCTTGAATCATCTCACTTGCCCTTTCCTGAGTGCTCTGGACATTTCTTTGGATCCCTGTTGGGAGCCCATGATGAGCCTGAGCCTGTGAATCAAGAATCAAGACTGTTTCTGTGAATGAATATTCAGTTCAGCTTTGGATACCTGCCTTCACTTTCTCTGGCAATCAAACACAGGCTGTGCAAACAGTTTGTTCTATTTGAAATTAAAGAGCTCAATTAAACCTGACATTTCCTCGAGTCTCGGCAGCAGCTTCCTTACAAGGAGAGAGGGTACATCCTGTTATCGAGCTCCGCATCCTGTGCCGTCTTACTCTTTTGTCTTCCTGCATATGTTCCTCTTCTTTATTTTCCCCTTTCAAATATTTACATTCCCATTTGGAAGGAGGAATTATGATTATTGCCCCATTTTAACTCCAGTTGCACTTTAGATAGTGTTTATGCATGAAGAATTGCACTGAGCGGTGGGTGGGAATGCTTATGCAAATTTGCAACCTATTGAAATTAACACAGTGCTGATAGACAGTATGCACATCCACAAACACATTGTTTGCAGGAATTCGTGAAGGGGCAACAATAAGAATGTGGATACATAAAGTTCAGCCTGGAAACCTTTTGGTGTCAAGAATCAATTATTTGGAAGGGATTAGAAGGATAATCTAACCCACCTCTGTCACTGAGGAATACACAGCCCTCTAAAAGAATGTATTCCACTGTCCTACCACTCTTACAAACAAAATTTTCTTCCTAATGGGTAAATGCTGTTTAAATCTATTGGTTCATCTTCTAAGACCATAAAACCGTGCTCTTACCTACAAGAAGCACTTCCTGAACATCAAGCAAAAAGTGGGTGCTAAAAACAATATCATACGAAAGCTGACTAGCACAACCTGGGGATCACAACCAGATACAGTGAAGACATCTGCCCTTGTGCTATGCTACTCTGCTGCTTAGTATGCATGCCCAGTGTGGAACACATTTCACCACGCTCAAACAGTGGATGTGGCTCTTAATGAGACACGTTGCATTATCACAGGATGTCTGCGCCCTACACCACTGGAGAAATTACACTGCTTAGCCAGTATTGCACCACCTGACATCCTCCAGGAAGTAGCAGCCAATAGTGAAAGGACCAAGGCAGAGACATATCCAGCTCATCCCCTGTTTGGGTATCAGCCAGCATGTCAATGACTTAAATCAAGAAATAGCTTTCAAAGATCTACAGAGACACTCTCAGGAACACCTCAGCAAGCAAGAGTCCAAAAGTGGCAGGCTCAAACCCAGAACCTCAATCAATCGCTGATACCAAATGAGAGACTCCTTCCTGAGCACACAGAAAACTGGGCGACTTGAAAGGCGCTGAACAGACTGCACCACAAGATGCAGAGCCAACCTCAAGAAATGGGGCTACAAAGTGGAATCCACAACATGCGAGTGTGGAGAAGAGCAAACCACAGACCACCTGCTGCAATGCAACCTGAGCCCCGCCACATTCACAATGGAGGACCTTCTTGCAGCAACAGCAGAGGCACTCCAAGTCTCCAGATACTGGTCAAAGGACATTTAATCAACTACAAAGCTTGCAAACTCTGTTTTGTCTGATTGTTAAAAATGTAATACAATTATCTGGTTGCTACTGACACGATAAATAAATATCTTCTAAGAGCTCTTCCAGATAGGCCCTATATCCCAGGACCTGATCCCAGGTTTTCTGCTTTAAACTGGATTGTATGAGTTTGCACCCCCGGATAATCTGGGATAAACAGAAAACCTGGGTTCAAATCCTGGGGTATAGGGCCTGTCTGGAAGGGCCCAAGTTTCTAGAGCAATGGTTCTCAACTTGTGGGTCCCCAGATGTTTCAACTCCTAGAAATCCTAACAGCTGTTAAACTGGCTGGGATTTCTGGGAGTTGTAGGTCAAAACACCTGGGGACTCATAGGTTGAGACACTGTTCTAGAACAAAACAAAATAAGCTCACTCCATCTTTGATATGGTATTCCTTCAGATATTTAAAGATAGCTGTCATGCTAGCTTTAAGTTTTTCTTCTCCAAGCTGAACATATTCATCTCCTTAAATCATTCATCATAGGGCTTGGTTTCCATACCTTTGGTCATCCTGATTGTCACACGGACACATTTGAGCTTCTTTATATGCTTGTCAGTGTGGTTTGGCTGTTCTGGCTGTTATGGAATTGGGGTACGGTGTTCCCTCACTTATCGTGGGTGTTACGTTCCAGGACCACCTACGATAAGTGAAAATCTGGGAAGTAGGGACAAGAAAGATGAGCGAGAACCAGGCGCTGGGCTTTACCCTGGGGCCTGTCTCTGGGCTGTGCCTTGGTATGGCCCTCTTTGGTGGTGGCCTCCTCCTCGCCGCCTCCATGGCTCCGGGAGACAAGCTCCAGGGTAAAGTCCTTAAGAAATCCAAGTCTTCCTTTTGGTAGCCAAGAAGCCAAGAAGACTCCGGCCCAATTTACCTGTCCAAACGTATCCTCCCCTATGAACCATCACGATTGCTTAGATTGTCTGGAGGGGCCCTGCTCTCGATCCCACCAGCCTCACAGGCACGGCTGGTGGGGGCGACAGACAGGACCTTCTCGGTGGTGGCCCCTCGACTCTGGAACTCCCTTCCACTGGAGATCAGAACTGCCCCTTCGATCTTAACATTCAGGAAACAGGTGAAAACTTGGCTTTGGGGATTGGCATTCGATGAATGAGCCATGATCCTGTGATATGGATGGATGACGACGAATTATGACTTTTGATGACGACCGACCACTGTAAATATATGATTGTATTTTGCTATTTTAATGTTTTAGTGTGATTTAGAATATGATGTTTTAATGACTGTCTGTAATATTGATGTTGGAAACTGGTCTGAGTCTCTCGAATGGAGGTGAGAAGACCGGTATACAAAACTGCTAAATAAATACCCCCCCCCCCCCCCCCCAGTTTTATTACTTTTTCAAAAAAAAACCCCTTCCTCACATTTGCATAGATGACGAGAGGAAAAACCCAAGAAACAGAGAGTCTGCAATAAGCGAACCGCGAAGTAGTGGGAGAACACTGTATTCAGCTTGTGACTGTGTCAGTGGAATTCAACATTGTAACAATTTCACATGGACATGGTTAGTTCCAATTAGAGTTATTGAATTGCTTACATTTATCTATGTGTTGACTCACCTTTCAGTGATTGATTGAGCAAGTCAATTCTAGTTGGGACAAACTAACAGGATTCCAGCCATGTAGTTGTGCAGAACTATTTGTCAATAACATCAGTGTATCAACTGATCCGCTGTAATTGAATAAACAGTCACTGCATTTTCCCCAGAGCAAAATGGGACAATAAGCTTGCATATTGGCAGATACAAAATCATTTTGCACAGTCATAGCATTCAGCAGATGGATGATGAAGAGTAGTGATTCTCAGTCTTTGTTTCTCCAGCTGTTTTGAACCACCAGATTGTCGCTTCATTCTCCATGTGAGCCCATGGCTAGCTCTGTTGTGTTTGTAATGTAATAATGGGGCACCTGCTTGACCAGCAACATGTGAGTAGATCAGCCTGGCTTCTTGTTGGTTGTATGGACACCCTGTTATAACATCTCAGATTTTTTGATGGCAACAAAGTGCTAGCATGGAGCTCTGTGGTGACATGTGGATGAGCCATCATCTTTCTCCACACCAATCAGTGAAGGGAGAGGGTGATGTTGCAGTGTCTGCTCAGGGAGACCTTCAAAGTAGCCTCTACTTTCCCTTAAGCCAGTGTTTCTCAGCCTTTCTAATGCCGTGACCCCTTAATACAGTTCCTCATGTTGTGGTGACCCCCAAACATAACATTATTTTTGTTGCTCCTTCATAGCTTGCATTTTGCTACTGTTGGGAATCGTATTGTAAATGTCTGATATGCAGGATGTATGTTTATTCACTGGACCAAATTGGGCACAAATACCCAATATGCCTACATCTGAATACTGGTAGGGTTGGGAGGAGGATTGATTTTGTCATTTGGGAGTTGTAGTTGCTGGGATTTATAGTTCACCTACAATCAAAGAACATTCTGAACTGCACCAATGATGGAATTGTTGGCACACAGAGCTCCCATGATCAACAAGGGTTTGGTGGGCATTGACCTTGAGTTTGGGAGTTGTAGTTCACCTACATCCAGAGAGCACTGTGGACTCAAACAATGATGGATCTGGACCAAACTTGGCACAAATACTCAATATGCCCAATTGTGAATACTGGTGGAGTTTAGGAAAAATAGACCTTGAGATTTCGGAGTTGTAGTTTCTGGGATTTATAGTTCACCTCCAATTAAAGAGCATTCTGAACTCCACCCACAATTGAATTGAACCAAACTCGGCACACAGAACTCCCATGGACAACAGAAAATAATGGTTTTTCTGATGGTCTTTGGTGACCCCTCTGACACCACCTCGGGACCCCCCCAGGGGTCCCGACCCCCAGGTTGAGAAACACTGCCTTAAGCAGTGGTTCCCAAACTATTTTTGACCAGGGACCATTTGACCAGGGACCATTGTCCAACATTAGTACCGAAAGTGTTTCAAATCAGTTTTTGGTCAATTTTAGATTTGGTTTGGTTATTTGGGGTGCTGATTCAGAAAATTGCTTTGGATACATCACATCAGCTCTAGTTTCTGATACAGAACATATCCCACTATCCGGTTTCCCACAAAAAAAAAGCATACTTAATAAGCCTCAGAAATATAAGAGGGTTTCATGAGACCAGTCTCTCTCTTTGCAATGGTGTAGTAATAGTGAGTCATAGAATCATAGAATAATAGAATCAAAGAGTTGGGAGAGACCTCATGAGCCATCCAGTCCAACCCCATTCTGCCAAGAAGCAGGAACATTGCATTCAAATCTCCTGACAGATGGCCATCCAGCCTCTGTTTAAAAGCTTCCAAAGAAGGAGCCCCCACCACACTCCGGGCAGAGAGTTCCACTGCTGAACAGCTCTCACCAGGCATGTAGCCAGGGGGGGGGGCTCGGGGGGCTTCAGCCCCCCCGAAATTCTCATGGGGTTCGCGAAAAGGCCTTACTGGTGCATTATTTAAACTGTTATGTTTATTCATATCATGATCTGATCACCATACTCAATATATCCCATATGCATGGGGGTATTGGGGTAATGATACAAAAGGTTTGCTAGGCTAGACCCTCTTTCACTCAGACTCACGCCCCCCCCCCAAACTCAGCCCCCCCGAAACCCCCCCGAATCAGCTCTCCCCCAAATCAAAATCCTGGCTACGGGCCTGCTCTCACAGTCAGGAAGTTCTTCCTAATGTTCAGATGAAATCTCCTTTCTTGTAGTTTGAAGCCATTGTTCCACGTCCTAGTCTCCAGGGAAGCAGAAAACAAGCTTGCTCCCTCCTCCCTGTGGCTTCCTCTCACATATTTATACATGGCTATCATATCTCCTCTCAGCCTTCTCTTCTTCAGGCTAAACATGCCCAGCTCCTTAAGCCGCTCCTCATAGGGCTTGTTCTCCAGACCCTTGATCATTTTAGTCGCCCTCCTCTGGACACATTCCAGCTTGTCGATATCTCTCTTGAATTGTGGTGCCCAGAATTGGACACAATATTCCAGGTGTGGTCTAACCAGAGCAGAATAGAGGGGTAGCATTACTTCCCTAGATCTAGACACTAGGCTCCTATTAATGCAGGCCAAAATCACATTGGCTTTTTTTGCCGCCACATCACATTGTTGCCTCATGTTTAACTTGTTGTCCACGAGGACTCCAAGATCTTTTTCACACGTACTGCAGTCGAGCCAGGCCTCCCCCATTCTATATCTTTGCATTTCGTTTTTCCTGCCAAAGTGGAGTATCTTGCATTTGTCACTGTTAAATTTCATTTTGTTAGTTTTGGCCCATGGACCACTGGGAACCACTGCCCTAAAACATGACAAAATTAAGTTAAATCAAGAAAACTCAGAATATTCAACAGAAGTCAGTGTATGTTGTGGGGACAGAGAACACTGGATTTGAGGTGAGTCTGCTTTTTTTTCTCTATACAGACTTGATGTATTTAACTAAGATGTATATCTCAGACACAGTTTTATTTAGAATTCTACTTGAGTGGTTATCTCAAGTAGAAAATGCTGGGGTGGAAAAAGCATGTGTCCTGCTTTCCCCCTTCTGTTATAGGATAGGTTTGGTTCCAGATGCCTGTCATCTACTACTTCTAATCTGATGTCTTGTGTCATGAAGTATGGGGCCCTACTACAACTTCCAGCCTCTGTAAATAGCATGGAGATAAAACAGTATTTTTTTCTTTTGCTTCAGGGAACAAAGTGCCTTCTTCTTGCTCTGATTTTATGATCAGTAGACAATGTGAAAAAATGTTACTACTCTTCTAAACTCAGTTCTGGATAGCATCTTACCAGGCTGTAGGAGCATCCTTCAATAGAGATGAGGAAAAAATATATCTGTCAATCAATCCACCTTATTTTTTTTTTAAAAAAAAGCCTTAGTTATTTCCATTTTATAAAGTACAATTTGCAAATGTTAGCTAATTCTTCCAAAAACAATGCGAAATTATTCCCAGCACTGCCTCCCTCCCCCACATACCCCAAACATATGGGTGTAATTCAGTAGGTACAACTATGATAACATGGAGAAAACCTTATTCTATCAGCCTGCCATGATAAGGAGGAGGAGGAGGAGGAGGAAATTATCCTTATCTAGTACTACCCTGAGGTGAACAATTTGCAACCTATGGATATATGTGACCCTTGAACAACTTTTTGTGACCTTGAAGCCTCTTATCAGTTCCTCAAAGCCTGCCTTTTTTGTCTTCCTTCTTTCCTTCTTTTGTAAATATGGGGAAGCCATACAAAATAGTCTGAAATGTGTGAAGATATACTTTTTTATCCCAGCATCCTAGAGCCCTGAAATAACCCCAAATTCACCTTTTCCCCCAACAGCCTTCAAAAACAGTAACAGGAAATAAGTGGGGTTGGAACCTGTTGAGGGCTCTACAGCCATGAAAAGAGACCTTGTCTTTATTGTGTATGTGTGTGTGTTTACGTGAGAGAATTGATCATATTGGATGTGTTGGATGTGTTGTTTGCATCTTCCTGCTCAATCAGCCCCTGTCTTGCTCTCTCTCTCACTCTCTGCCTAGCTCTCGAAATGAAAACAATTCTACAGACACTTAGAATCAAAGAGTTGGAAGAGACCTCATGGGCCATCCAGTCCAACCCCATTTTGCCAACCCTGACAGATGGCCATCCAGCCTCTGTTTAAAAGCTTCCAAAGAAGGAGCCTCAACCACACTCTGGGCAGAGAGTTCCACTGCTGAACGGCTCTCACAGTAAGGAAGTTCTTCCTCATGTTTAGATGGAATCTCCTTTCTTGTAGATTGAAGCCATTGTTTCACGTCCTAGTCTCCAGGGAAGCAGAAAACAAGCTTGCTCCCTCCTCCCTGTGGATTCCTCTCACATATTTATACATGGCTATCATATCTCCTCTCAGCCTTCTCTTCTTCAGGCTAAACATGCCCAGCTCCTTAAGCCGCTCCTCATAGGGCTTGTTTTCCAGACCTTTTATCATTTTAGTCGCTCTCCTCTGGACACATTCCAGCTTGTCAATATCTCTCTTGAATTGTGGTGCCCAGAATTGGACACAATATTCCAGGTGTGGTCTAACCAAAGCAGAATAGAGGGGTAGCATGACTTCCCTAGATCTAGACACTATGCTCCTATTGATGCAGGCCAAAGTCCCATTGGCTTTTTTTGCCGCCACATCACATTGTTGGCTCATGTTTAACTTGTTGTCCACGAGGACTCCAAGATCTTTTTCACACGTACTTCTCTCGAGCCAGCCATTGCAATGACAAAGAATGATTCTTTGGGTGGGGCAAAATTTTGGTCTTCACACTAGAGAATGAATCCACTTTAAATCTGGTTTCTGCCTCCTTCAGAATTTTGCAGAAGGCAGCAACCAGATTTAAAGTGGATTCATTCTCTGGTGTGATGAGGTCTCAAGGATGAAGTCAAAATCTCTCATGAGCACTGAAGGATTCTCAACATGCTGTCTTGTTCTACTGAGATGTCTTGGCTTGAGCAAGTCTACCCAACTTGCTCAAGGAGGTTCTCTCCTCCTGATCCCATTCGTAGAATATGGAATAGACTAGTGCCTCATAAACTAATTGTGGTGGAAATCTGGTAAGTTTTCTCTTTCCTCCATTGAGTCCCTCAGAAAGTAGTAGGCTCTTCTCCATTAAAGGCTTTCAAATACAGCATGGAGGACTATTTTGGGTTATTCAACTGTGGATACTTACATGGCATGAGGATGTATTTTAGAATCATAGAATCATAGAACCAAAGAGTTGGAAGAGACCTCATGGGCCATCCAGTCCAACCCCCTGCCAAGAAGCAGGAATATTGCATTCAAATCACCCCTGACAGATGGCCATCCAGCCCCTGTTTAAAAGCTTCCAAAGAAGGAGCCTCCACCACACTTCGGGGCAGAGAGTTCCACTGCTGAACAGCTCTCACAGTCAGGAAGTTCTTCCTCATGTTCAGATGGAATCTCCTTTCTTGTAGTTTGAAGCCATTGTTCCGCATCCTAGTCTCCAGGGAAGCAGAAAACAAGCTTGCTCTCTCCTCCCTGTGGCTTCCTCTCACATATTTATACATGGCTATCATATCTCCTCTCAGCCTTCTCTTCTTCAGGCTAAACCTGCCCAGCTCCTTAAGCCGCTCCTCATAGGGCTTGTTCTCCAGACCCTTGATCATTTTAGTCGCCCTCCTCTGGACACATTCCAGCTTGTCAATATCTCTCTTGAATTGTGGTGCCCAGAATTGGACACAATATTCCAGGTGTGGTCTAACCAAAGCAGAATAGAGCATGGGGTAGCATTACTTCCCTAGATCTAGACACTATGCTCCTATTGATGCAGGCCAAAATCCCATTGGCTTTTTTGCCGCCACATCACATTGTTGGCTCATGTTTAACTTGTTGTCCACGAGGACTCCAAGATCTTTTTCACACGTACTTCTCTCGAGCCAGCCATTGCAATGACAAAGAATGATTCTTTGGGTGGGGCAAAATTTTGGTCTTCACACAGGCCCGTAGCCAGGATTTCGTTTCGGGGGGGGGGGGGGGATTTTCAGGGGGGGTTCGGGGGGGCTGAGTTTCAGGGGGGGGGGCTGAGTCTGAGTGAAAGAGGGTCTAGCCTAGCAAACCTTTTGTATCATTACCCCAATACCCTCATGCATATGGGATATACTGAGTATGGTTATCAGATCATGATATGAATAAACATAACAGTGTAAATAATGCACCAGTATGGCCTTTTCGGGAACCACCATGAGAATTTCGGAGGGGGGGTGAAGCCCCCCAAGCCCCCCCCCCAGCCTCCCCCCCCCCCCTCGGCTACATGCCTGTCTTCACACTAGAGAATGAATCCACTTTAAATCTGCTTTCTGCCTCCTTCAGAATTCTGCAGAAGGCAGCAACCAGATTTAAAGTGGATTCATTCTCTAGTGTGATGGGGTCTAAAGGATGAAGTCAAAATCTCTCATGAGCACCGAAGAATTCTCAACATGCTGTCTTGTTCTACTGAGATGTCTTGGCTTGAGCAAGTCTACCCAACTTGAGGTTCTCTCCTCCTGATACCATTCCTAGAATATGGAATAGACTAGTGCCTCATAAACTAATTGATGTGGAAGTTTTTCTTTCCTCTATTGAGTCCCTCAGAAAGTAGTAGACTCTTCTCCATTAAAGACTTTCAAATATAGCATCGAGGACTATTTTGGGTTATTCAGCTGTGGATACTTACATGGCATGAGGATGTATTAGATGGCCCTTGGGGTTTCTTCCAACTCTATGATCGTGTGTTGCAGGGTAGGCAGTAGGCACCCTTTTTTATTTTTCAGATGGGTTCTCAACTAATGTTTCCTCCTCTTGTTTCTCTTTATTATTATCTATACCAGCGGTTCTCAACCTGGGGGTCGTGACCCCCAAGGGGGTCGCTGGGCCTTTTTTGGGGGGTTGCGAAGCCGCCTCGGTTGGCCCCGCCCCCCCCGAAATGGCTGCGGCCTCCTGTGTGAGCCAAACAGCCGCAGCCATGGAGGAGGCCTTCCCCGCTCGCCTCCTCCGCCCTCCAGCTTCGGAGGATGCGAGAGGCGACTGGGAGGCCCCCTCCATGGCTGCAGCCATGAAGGAGGCCTTCTCCGCTCGCCTCCTGCGCCCTCCGCCTTCGGAGGACGCGAGAGGCGACTGGGAGGCCCCCTCCATGGCTGCAGCCATGAAGGAGGCCTTCCCCTCTCGCCTCCTGCGTCCCCCGGCTTCGGAGGACGCGGGGGGCGACCGGGAGGCCCCCTCCATGGCTGCAGCCATGAAGGAGGCCTTCTCCGCTCGCCTCCTGCGCCCTCAGCCTTCGGAGGACGCGAGAGGCGACGGGAGGCCCCCTCCATGGCTGCAGCCATGAAGGAGGCCTTCCCCGCTCGCCTCCTGCGTCCCCCGGCTTCGGAGGACGCGAGAGGCGACCGGGAGGCCCCCTCCATGGCTGCAGCCATGAAGGAGGCCTTCCCCTCTCGCCTCCTGCGTCCCCCGGCTTCTGAGGACGCGAGAGGCGACCGGGAGGCCCCCTCCATGGCTGCAGCCATGAAGGAGGCCTTCCCCGCTCGCCTCCTGCGCCCCCCGGCTTCGGAGGACGCGAGAGGCGACCGGGAGGCCCCCTCCATGGCTGCAGCCATGAAGGAGGCCTTCCCCGCTCGCCTCCTGCGTCCCCCGGCTTCGGAGGACGCGAGAGGCGACTGGGAGGCCCCCTCCATGGCTGCAGCCATGGAGGAGGCCTTCCCCGCTCGCCTCCTGCGCCCTCCGGCTTCGGAGGACGCGAGAGGCGACTGGGAGGCCCCCTCCATGGCTGCAGCCATGGAGGAGGCCTTCCCCGCTCGCCTCCTGCGCCCTCCGGCTTCGGAGGACGCGAGAGGCGACTGGGAGGCCCCCTCCATGGCTGCAGCCATGAAGGAGGCCTTCCCCTCTCGCCTCCTGCGTCCCCCGGCTTCGGAGGACGCGAGAGGCGACCGGGAGGCCCCCTCCATGGCTGCAGCCATGAAGGAGGCCTTCCCCGCTCGCCTCCTGCGCCCCCCGGCTTCGGAGGACGCGAGGGGCGACTGGGAGGCCCCCTCCATGGCTGCAGCCATGAAGGAGGCCTTCCCCGCTCGCCTCCTGCGTCCCCCGGCTTCGGAGGACGCGAGAGGCGACCGGGAGGCCCCCTCCATGGCTGCAACCATGAAGGAGGCCTTCCCCTCTCGCCTCCTGCGTCCCCCGGCTTCGGAGGACGCGAGAGGCGACTGGGAGGCCCCCTCCATGGCTGCAGCCATGAAGGAGGCCTTCC
>NW_026845477.1:8461609-8479420 GCF_025583915.1 Anolis sagrei ordinatus | reverse complement strand
GACCCACAAGGAAATCCATAATGGAAGACCATCTTACTCGTCCAACGAGGGATCGCCTAAGTAAAAGTAAGTCTTTTCGTGAGTGTCCTGGGAAGGGCAAGGTCCGGCTATCAAGAAGTCAGCCCCCCACCATAGGAATGATATAAAATATATGAATTGTAAGATATCGCTCCATTGGAAAAGATAGCCAGCCACAGGGTAATTTCCATTGTTGTCAAGCCACCGTACGTGCCACGTATCAATCAGTCTGGTTGCCATCATCTTGGGTTTTTTGATGTTTAACTGCAACCCAGCTTTTGCACTTTCTTCTTTCACCTTGGTGAGAAGGGTCTTCCACTCCTCCCCGATTTCGGCCATCAAGGTGGTATCATTTGCATATCCAATGCATGATTTTCTTTTTCTTTTTAAACCTTTTCTACTCTGTCGAAATGTCGCTGTTCCAAAGCCGCTGGAGGTTCTGTGAGGACCCAGCAGCAACTGTCTCCCAAACTCAGAACTAAACCCTTTAATTTTTTTTTTTCGTGTCAGGAGCGACTTGAGAAACTGCAAGTCGCTTCTGGTGTGAGAGAATTGGCCGTCTGCAAGAACGTTGCCCAGGGGGCACCTGGATGATTTGATGTTTTTATCATCCTTGTGGGAGGCTTCTCTCATGTCCCCGCATGAGGAGCTGGAGCTGGTAGAGGGAGCTCACCCGCCTCTCCCTGGATTCGAACCTGCGAGCAGTGATGGGTCTGAAGGCATCACTATCTATATAAATAAAAATGTCATGTTCATTTGTGGGATTAACAGAACTCAAAAACCACTGGACGAATTGACACCAAATGTGGACACAAGACACCTAACCACCCAATGTATGTCCTTCACTCAAAAAATTTGATTTTTTCATTTGGGAGTTGTAGTTGCTGGAATTTATAGTTCACCTACAATCAAAGAGCATTCTGAACCCCACCGACGATGGAATTGAACCAAACTTGGCACACAGGACCCCCCACGACCAACAGAAAGTACTGGAAGGGTTTGGTGAGCAGTGTCCTTTGGTTTTGGAGTTGTAGTTCACCTACATCCAGAGTGCACTGTGGACTGAAACAATGATGAATCTGGACCAAACTCTACACGAATACTCAATATGCCCAAATGTGAACACTGGTGGAGTTTGGGGAAAATAGAATCTGGACATTTGGGTGTTGAACTTGCTGGGATTTATAGTTCACCTACAATCAAAGAGCATTCTGAAACACTGATTTTCCCATTCCAGAGGATTCTGGGAGATGTAGTTAAAAAATCCCTCAAGTTTCAGTGAGACTCAGGACCTTTTCCTTATGATAACTGCAGGAAAACTGAGACTGCATTTTTGCTTTTTATCTTTTTCTTATCAGACTATATAAGGAAACCCGCCTATCTTTGGCAGGTGAAAAAGTCACAAAAGATGCAAAAGCAAGGAGAAAACCTAGAAATACGTTCTGTTCATCGCTATGTATTGTGTATAGGCTGCGGGAGGACTTGAAAGCAAATCAAATGCCTTTTGAGGGAGCACTTCTCTCAGAGGCAAAACTAAAAAGAACTTCACGATGTTAATTTTCTGCTCTATGTTTTGAATTGCGAGTTTATTTTTCTCCTTTGGTAATATCGTAACTGTACTCTGAGATGTGTTAGGTCTTCTATTTTCATAGTAAAAGCCTTTCCATTTGCTCGTGTCGTGTGTTTAATTTTATCATACTGCTCCAGTTAGATTAATCTTCCCTGCACCTCACTCATTCATTCATTTGCCCTTTTTCACCTAGTATTGCAGAGACCCAGTTTGACCATGGAACTGGTCTATGTTCTTGGCGCAAACACACTTACTTTGTTTTACCTGCATCGACGAGCCCCCTTCTACACTGCCATATAATCCTGATTATCAAAGCAGATAATCCAGGTTATTTGCTTTGAGCTGGATTATCTGAGTCTACACTGTCATATAATCCAGTTCAAAATCATAGTCTGGGTCAATCCATTATAGTTCATATCACTTGAGTCTTATTCTCGATTGCTGCCTCTACTTGGTCCTATAACCAGGTTTTGAGTTTCTTTCTAAAGGACAGGAGGGAGGGGCCAATCTGACGTCACTGGGATAAGAGTTCCATAGGTGAGGGGCCACCACTAAGAAGGCCCTGTCCCTCATCCCCACCAGTTGCATTTGTGAAAACAGTAGTATCGCGAGCAGGGTCTCCCCAGCTTATCTTAAACTTTGCAATGGTTCATAGCAGGAGATAAGTTCGGACAGATAATATGGGCCAGAACCATTCAGGGCTTTAAAGGTTAAAACCAGCACTTGTGCGCGGTAGCAGACTGGCAGCCAGTGGAGCTGCCGTAACAGTTAGGAAGGTCTTCCTAATGTTCAGGCGGAATCTCCTTTCCTGTAGTTTGAAGCCATTGTTCCATTGCATCCTAGTCTCCAGGGCATCAGAAAACAAGCTTGCTCCCTCCTCCCTATGACTTCCCCTCACATATTTATACATCTTGTCGCCTCTCAGTTTTCTCTTCTGCAGGCTAAACATGGCCAGCTCTTTAAGATGCTCCTCATAGGGATTGTTCTCCAGACCCTTGATCATTTTAGTCACCCTCCTCTGGACACATTCCAGCTTGTGGAGATCTCCCTTCAATTGCCCAGAATTGGATACAGTGTGATTCCAGGTGTGGTCTGACCAAGGCAGAATTCCTTGGATCTAGACACTATCTTCCTATTTATACAGAGGATAGGGAAAAGGCAGAACCACTTAATGCCTTCTTTGCCTCAAGTCTTTTCACAAAACGAAAGTCATCCTCAACCTCAGCAACATGGAATGGACAAAGGACTGGGGGAAATACAACCCCAAATAGGGAAACAAGTTGCCCAGCAATACCTGGCCACTCTAAATGAATTCAAGTCCCTAGGACCAGATCAACTACATCCAAGAGTATTGAAGGAAATAGCAGAAGTAATTTCGGAACTACTGGCAATTATCTTTGAGAGTTCTTGAAGAACGGGAGAAGTCCCTGCAGATTGGAGGAGGACCAATGTGGTTCCTATCTTCAAGAAGGGAAAAAAGGATGACCCAGACAACTACCGTCCGGTCAGCCTCACGTCAATACCAGGCAAGATTCTGGAAAAGATAATTAAGGAAGTGGTCTGCAACATTTTTTTTGTTGTGTCAAGAGCGACATGAGAAACTGCAAGTTGCTTCTGGTGTGAGAGAATTGGCCGTCTGTAAGGACATTGCCCAAGGATGCCCTAATATTTTGATGTTTTACCATTCTTGTGGGGGGCTTCTCTTATAGCCCCGTATGAGGAGCTAGAGCTGATAGAGGGAGTTCACCACGCTCTCCCCGGATTCAAACCTCTGACCTGTTGGTCTTCAGTCCTGCGCCACCAGGGGCTTATTAGGAACATTAGGGACATTAGGAAGAACTTCCTAACTGTGAGAGCTGTTCAGCAGTGGAACTCTCTGCTCGGGAGTGTGGTGGAGGCTCCTTCTTTGGAGGCTTTTATGCAGAGACTGGATGGTCATCTGTCGGGGGTGCTTTGAATGCAATTTTCTTGGCAGTCCAATCATAGGGTTGGAAGAGACCTCAAGGGTCATCCAGTCCAATCCTCTTGGCAGAGCATTGGACTGGATGATCCTTGAGGTCTCTTCCAACCCTATGATTCTATGATTATGGAGGCCAAAATCCCATTGGCTTTTTTAGCTGCTGCGTCACATTGTTGGCTCATGTTTAACTTGTTGTCCAGGAGGACTCCAAGATCTTGTTCACTTTGGGTCCAGCTGATCCCTAATCCATCTAAAACACAGACATGTGCCTTTCACCTTAATAACAGACAAGCATCCCAAGCTCTGAGGGTTACCTGGGGAGGAATCCCACTGGAGCATTGCAGCGCACCCAAATACCTGGGAGTCACTCTGGACCGTGCTCTTACCTACAAGAAGCACTGCCTGAACATCAAGCAAAAAGTGGGTGCTAGAAACAATATCATACGAAAGCTGACTGGCACAACCTGGGGATCACAACCAGATACAGTGAAGACATCTGCCCTTGCGCTATGCTACTCTGCTGCTGAGTACGCATGCCCAGTGTGGAACACATCTCACCACACTAAAACAGTCTCTTAATGAGACATGCTGCATTATCACAGGATGTCTGTGCCCCACACCACTGGAGAAATCACACTGTTTAGCTGGTATTGCACCACCTGACATCCGCTGGGAAGTGGCAGCCAATAGTGAAAGGACCAAGGCAGAGACATCTCCAGCTCATCCCTTGTTTGGGTATCAGCCAGCACGTCAACGACTTAAATCAAGAAATAGTTTTCTTAGATCTACAGAGACACTCGCTGGAACACCTCAGCAAGCGAGAGTCCAAAAGTGGCAGGCTCAAACCCAGCACCTCAATCCATGGGTGATACCAGATGAGAGACTCCCCCCTAGGCACACAGAGGACTGGGCGACTTGAAAGGCGCTGAACAGACTGCGCTCTGGCACCACAAGATGCAGAGCCAACCTTAAGAAATGGGGCTACAAAGTGGAATCCTTGACATGTGAGTGCGGAGAAGAACAAACCACTGACCACCTGCTGCAATGCAACCTGAGCCCTGCCACATGCACCATGGAGGACCTTCTTGCGGCAACACCAGAGGCACTCCAAGTGGCCAGATACTGGTCAAAGGACATTTAACCAACTACCAAGTTTGCAAACTTTGTGTTTTTTATCTGTTTGTTTTGTTCTGTTAGAAATGTAATACAATGGTCTGGTTGCCCATGGCACGATAAATAAATAACTTTGGGTCCAAGTCCTGGGAAAAGGTGGTCTACAAAGAAATATAACAAGGACAAGATTAACATTGTTTCAGGATTGCAAGTTTGTGAATTCCTCTTCTGGTTTTTTCCCCCCTCTCTGGAACTATTGTACTATATATGCTAATATTAATTGTTGTCACTGGAGGGGAGTTGCATCAAGAGGGCTGGAGAGAATACACTAGGTAACATGATTTTTGTTCCTGGGTTATAAATGCCATTTCCCAATTGGATCTATTATAAAAACTTGGGGAAAGTTGATTAAACTTTGAATAAACTTTCATTCAACATTGTTGCAAGGGAAAATCTGGCCACTCCTCCTCCTGAAAGGTCCAGCCCAGGAAATGCCTTGGTTTCCCTTCCCTTTTGGACTTCAGCTCCCAGAATCCCTGATCATTAGCCAAGGCAGCTGAGGCTTCTGGGAGTTGAAGTCCCAAATCCTTGAGCACGTGACTAACAATTCTCTTGCAAAAAGCAATGCAAAAAAAAGCCTGAGCTTGCAAAGGGAAAGGAATTCAGTTTTCTCCCATTTCCTGTCGTTTGGAGGATTAATTTCGGATTTTAAAAAACAGCAAATACGTTTCGAAGGAAGAAAAAATATCCCGCTTTTAAAGAAAGAGCCTTTTATGTCTGTTTTGGAAGGTGAGATGTGAACTTAGAAGGAAGATTTCCAGCAAAGAAAGTGAGTAGGAAAACGACACATCTTAACATGCATGCATTTTGTGAGTCTGTAAATAGTGACATTTCCTGAAAGCTGCTCCCTGCAGTTGAGTCGGACTACAACTCCCATCATCCCCATTCAGTGCCAATGAAAATGGCTGTCAGAGGCATGGAGGTCTAGCTCAGGGGTGCCCAAACTTTGGTTCTCCAATTTTTTGAACTATTAGTATTATTACTGTTCTATCTATTTATTGTATCATTTTACTTATACATACTCTATTTTCCCCTAGTTTTAACAAGGATATTTACATATCCCTGAGTTGTTTTCTTTTGTTAAAAGGCTAATAATACATATGTAAATACTTGTTATATTAGGCTATCATTTATACAGACTGTGTGCGTGTGTCTTCATATATATAATATCCACATTATTGAAATTATATACATTTCTATTCTGTTTTAGAAGTATTAACTCATCAATTATCTTCCATCACTACCTCTGAGGATGCTTGCCATAGATGCAGGCGAAACGCCAGGAGATAATGCCATATAGCCCGAAAAAACCTAGTACAACAACCAATTCACTATTATATTTATTAATACCTTAGGAGCTGCGATGGTGCAATGGGTTTGTAACGAATTAGGAGAGAGGAGGGACGATTTATTATTTATTACTCTTAATGGTGCCACCAATGTGTGATGTGAGGTATTATTGGGAGATATGGCACACTGGACGCAGAATTAATGGAGATGAGGCAGTCTTCAAACAAAAGAGAACAAGTTTATTTTGAACAAAGCGTATGGTTGCAGGCTGTTGATAAACTTGGAAATACTTTGAGAACTTTACATGTAACTTGGTTGCAATACAGTTCACACTTCTGGATGTTACAACTTGTAATTGACTTTTACTGTGGTGAAGCACTTTCTTAAACAATGTTTCCTGAGGTGAATAGCCTTCCTGTTTGATCCTTCCGTGATCAAACCCCAGATCTCTAGTTCATTTCTAACTAGTGATCTAAACAAGCTTCTCTTAGTCCTCTCTAACTAATGAAACTAATTAGGTTTCCCCTTCAGCCTTCCTAAACTGAAGAAACCTCTGACTATTCACAAACACTGCTTCTCTACTTCCCACTCTCTCTCTCTCTCAACTGCTAACTCCGACTCCAAAACCCTAACTCCTCACTCCTCGGAACCTAAACCCTAACTGAACATAAACTGTCGTTTTTCAAACTCTCCCCTCTAAGCTCCTCCCACTTCTCTCTCTACTGCATCGTCTCCATGGCAACGCACTCCTCTGACTTAGGCCGCTCCAGCATTACTGCAGCCAATCTAAACACCAATACAGTTAAAATCATACAATTTATAATCAACTTCTGTACAGGGTTAAACCCTTGTTCTGGCAGAACTGCTGACCTGAAGGTTGGCCATTCGAATCTGGGGAGCGGGGTAAGTGCCAGTCTGTCAGCTCCAGCTTCCCATGCAGGGACATGATAGAAGCTTCCCACAGAATGGTAACACATTTAGGTGTCCCCTGGGCAACGTCTTTGTAGATGGCCGATTCTCTCACATCAGAAGCGACTTGCAGTGATTTGCTTCAGACACGATAAAAAACTAATTTATTGTTGAAGGCTTTCATGGCTGAAATCACTGTGTTGTTGTGAGTTTTCTGGGCTATATGGCCATGTTCTAGAACAGGGGTCCTCAAACTTTTTAAACCGGGGGCCAGTTCACTGTCCCTCAAACCGTTGGAGGGCCGGACTATAGTTTTTTAAAAAAAACAATTAAAAAAACTCCTATGCACATTGCACATATCTTATTTTGCTGTGTGAAAGGGCCCTTAGAGGGGGTTCTTTCTAGCCCTCTCTAGGCAGTAGTTCCAGGAGCAGAGAATGGGAAATCTTCCTATTTCTAGTCTGAACAAAATCTGGTTACCATTATTTTAAAAACTCTAAAATTATAACTGTAAATAAAGAACAACACTCAAACACAGGGGAACTCCAGACAAGAAACAATCAGGGTCAGCTAATCACCTCTCAACAAAGGATTCTCCCTAAAAACTGTCAGGCCATGAAATGGTAATCAAGGTGGCCAATTGAAACATTCATACCTACCTCCAACAGACAAGAGTTCTTTCTCCCACCCTGGATCTTCCACAATTTTCCTAGTTAAAGGTTTTCCTCTGACATGAAGTCCAGTCGTGTCTGACTCTGGGGTGTGGTGCTCATCTGCATTTCTAAGTCGAAGAGCCGGCGTTGTCCGTAGACACCTCCAAGGTCATGTGGCCGGCATGACTGCATGGAGCGCCGGGGCAGCCTCCCTTGGCTGGCTCATGCTGCCCATCGGGCTCAGATAGCGTGAGCCTGCCAAGGGAGGAGCAGCACCGCGTGGCCTACCTCGCATAAAGCACCTCGCGAGGTGCTTTACACGAGAGTAGTGCACGGAGCAGCTGCCCTTGGCTGACGTGCCCATCGGGCCGATGGGCAGCGTGAGCCTGCCAAGGGAGGAGCAGCACCGCATGGCCTACTCTCGCGTAAAGCACCTCGCGAGGTGCTTTACACGAGAGTAGACCGCGCGGAACAGCTGCCCTTGGCTGGCTCATGCTGCTCATCGGACCTGATGGATAGCGTGAGCCAGCCAAGGGAGGGGCACTGTGGGGGGGTGCTCCTCCTCCGCGAGCTGGATAAGTGCCCTTGGCGGGCTGGAAGTGGCCCGCGGGCCTTAGTTTGGGGACCCCTGTTCTAGAATCATAGAGTTGGAAGAGACCCCATGAGCCATCCAGTCCAACCCCCTGCCAAGAAGCAGGAATATTGCATTCAAAACACCCTGACAGATGGCCATCCAGTCTCTGTTTAAAAGCTTCCAAAGAAGGAGCCTCCACCACACTCCGGGGCAGAGAGTTCCACTGCTTAACAGCTCTCACAGTTAGGAAGACGACATCCCTCCACATTTGCAGATTTGACATTTCTGGATTGAATTATGTATTTGCATCTGTTTCCCTCTCCTTCAGGTGTGGCACTGCTTCTGAATAAAATGTCAATGGATGTGACTTTCCTGGGGACGGGGGCTGCTTATCCGTCTCCAACTAGAGGTGCCTCTGCTACAGTTGTTCGCTTCGAAGGAGAGTGCTGGCTGTTTGATTGCGGTGAAGGGACGCAGACCCAGTTCATGAAAAGTCAACTGAAAGCAGGTTAATTCTAGAGGTTCACATTTGTCTGTTCGTTTCCCACTTACTGGTGGGGATTGTGGTTTCTTGATGACGGGCCACTTTAAAAAAAGACACCTCAAGAGCAACTGCTAGTAACAATGTGCAGGAAAGGAGAATCTTTGCATGCTTGAAATGCAAATATTAAAAGGTTGGGGGATGTTGCTGGGAGTCTTTTGGACTACGAATCCCAGTATTTCTCAACTCACATGACTCCTTGGTTGGGGGATTCTTGGAGCTATAACACTATTTTTGTTCCTGGGTTCTAAATGTCATTTTTAATTGGTTCTATCATAAAAACACGGAAAATGTTTATTAAGCTGCAAAAACTTTGTTTTTGCTGGACCTCCTGCAGCATTTTTGCTATGGTTTTTCAATAAATATCTCATTGAGTCTCAACCAATTTATTTATTTATTTACAGTATTTATATTCCGCCCTTCTCACCCCGCAGGGGACTCAGGGCACATATACATAGCAAACATTCAATTCCATAGACACACAACATATATGACAAACATGCATCACGTGGGGCCAAGGGACAGGGCCTTCTTGGTTGTGCCCCCCTGGCTGTGGAATTTGCTCCCCAGTGAAATCAGGTCGGCTTCATTTCTCCTTTCCTTTAGGAAGAAACTGAAATCATGGTTTTGAAACCAGGCTTTTGTCTAGCAAGCATGACACTTTGGATGTCAAACTGGACTCCATGATTGTGATAATAATGGAAATGGCTACATGATTGTGATAATAATGTTTTAACTGTTTTTAACCTATTTGTTGTCTTATATTGCTGTTATATTTGCCATATTTGTTGCGGCATCAAATTGTTGCCAGTGTAAACCGCTCTGAGTCCCACCTCCGGGGGTTGAGAACGGCGGGGTAGAAATTTTGTAAATAAATAAATAAACACAGAGGCAATTTACGCTTCATGAGGGTATGCTCGAATTCCAGACACTGGGGGAGCTGTTGCTTCACGGTCTGCTTGTGACACCGAGTCCTTGATGGAGTACTTCCTCATTCTTTCACCCATTGCTGGAGATTTTTATGGCATCGTAAATTAGTTCAATTAGCTTCCCCACATAAGCGGTACCTAAATTTCCTACTTTACAGATGCACAGGGGCAGCTCAACCCATTACGCAAAGTAAGCATTTGCAGTATAGTTGATTTTGCCCAGGGGTGCTCTTGAGGCGCTTTTGGGGGAAAATAGATCTTGACATATGCGAGTTGTAGTTACTGGGATGTATGGTTCGCCTACAATCAAAGAGCATTCTGAACTCCACCAATGATGGAATTGAACCAAATATGGCACACAGAACTCCCACGACGAACAGAAAATATATATAAGTGATTGGTTTGGGGGGGGGGGCAAAATACTGTTTGCTTATCATTGAAAATTTCCTAGGGCCACCTCTGCAACTGTCTTTTGGGCTGCAGAGGTCGACAGCAAGCTAGTCAAATGGTCGGGAGCTTACTCCGACCCGGGCTGGCTTCAAACTCATGACCTTTCGGTCAGTGGTGATTTAATGCAGCTGACTCCTAGCCAACTGCACCTCAGGTCAGTCAACCACAAAAAAAAATGAAGTTTCTGGAGTATAACAATTCCTTTCAAAGTACCACACAATTAATCAGGAATAAAACTTTCAGACCAGGAACAGAAAAAAAATCAAATTTTCTTACATAGAATCATCTAACTTCCCAGGCTGTGTGTGTGTCATGAAGTCTTGTTTCATCCTCATTTGAACCCCTGTTTATTACCTTCTCAGGAAGAATTACCAAGATCTTTATCACTCATCTTCATGGAGACCATTTCTTTGGTTTGCCTGGACTTCTCTGCACAATCAGCCTCCAGAGTGATCCTGCCGCAAACAAGCTTCCGGTTGATATTTATGGACCGCTTGGACTGCGGAGCTTTCTTTGGAGAATTATGGCGCTGTCTCACTCCCAGCTCGCATTCCCTTACGTTGTGCATGAACTGGTGCCCACGCCGGATCAGTGCCCTGAAGAAGAACGCAAGGAGCTGTCTTTTGTGTACAGAGATGACGCCGTGCCTGAAGGAACGCCAGGGAGAACAGTTTACTTCGATCCCACTGATGATTCGTATCCCTTGGTAGACAATGAACAGTTTGTGATGAAGGCGTTCAGACTATTTCATCGCATCCCTTCCTTTGGGTTCCTGGTGGAAGAGAAGCTGCGGCCAGGCAGGCTCAATGTGCAGAAGCTGAAGGAACTGGGTAAAAACTGTTGGGGGTTGTAAATGTAAATGAACAGAAGCTTTACCACAGTTTCTGAACCAAAATATACCCTGCAGTATAATAATGTGTCACTCAGATTTGTGTAACGGTAACTTTACTTCAGTTCTAAAGGTCAAACAGTGCAACAATATATACAGCAGTCTCTCTGAATTCTTACAGAGGACAGAGGGGATAAACAGTCCTTTTAAATAGTATTTTAAATATGCTTCATGTCTTAGAAATGATCAGGCTTCAGAGAGTTGGCAGCCATTTCCTTCCTGGCTGATCCACAAATACAAAGTTGCTGGGTGTGAGAGATCCCTCTATACCTTCCCTCTAGCCCAGAGTTTCTTAACCTGGGGGTCGGGACCCCCGGGAGGGGGGGGTGTTGCAGGGGGATGTCAAAGGGGTTGCTAAAGACCATTAGAAAACAAAGTATTTTCTGTTGGTCATGGGAAATTTGACCCAGTTCTAGTGGGGTTCAGAATGCTCTTTGATTGTAGGTGAACTATAAATCCCAGCAACTACAACTCCCAAATATTAAGGTCTATTTTCCCCAAACTCCACCAGTGTTCACATTTGGCCGTATTGAGTATCCATGCCAAACTTGGTCCAGATCCATCATTGTTTTAGTCCACAGTGCTCTCTGTTTGTAGGTGAACCACAACTCCAAAACTCAAGGTCAATGCCCACCAAACCCTTCCATTATTTTGTGTTGGTCATGGGAGTTCTGTGTGCCAAATTTGGTTCAATTCCATCGCTGGTGAAGTTCAGAATACTCTTTGAGTATAGGTAGACTATAAATCCCAATATATAGAACACAGAGTCAGCGCTTTCTTCTCTCTCCGAGGTGAAAGTGACAGTTAAAACCGTTTGTCTTAGCAGCAAACCAGAGACAGTAGCCAATCAGAACTCTGGCTCATGGCATGCTCAGCTAGTCAGCTGCCGACCAGAGAAGTGGGTAAGAAATAATAATAATAATAATAATAATAATAATAATAATAATAATAATTACCCTCCCTTCCAAAAACCTGCAAAAGGATCCACATCTGGAGAACGAGTTCACTAAAAATATATGCAATGTTTGTTTTTATTCTTTACATATGTTTATATTCTGCTTTTCCTCCAGTAAAGATACAAATGTATATTGAAACTGTGTGGAACGAAGAGCCATTTAGAAGATAACATCATCCCTGTGCTTTAATTTCTAGGAGTTCAGCCCGGCCCTATGTATGGCAAACTGAAAGAAGGTATCACAGTTGTCCTAGAAAATGGAACCACAATTTCTCCGTCGGACGTCTTAGAAGAACCTCTTCCTGGAAGGAAAATTTGCATTTTAGGAGACTGCTGTGGTATGGTTGGAGAAGGAGCTGCATCCCTGTGCCACGGAGCTGATATCTTGGTTCACGAAGCCACGCTAGATGATAGCCAGATGGACAAAGCCAAGGAACATGGGCACAGCACTCCGAAAATGGCGGCAGAGTTTGCAAAGCGGTGTAAAGTCAAGAGTCTGGTTCTGTCTCATTTGAGTCAGAGGTATAAGCCCACCAGTCAGGTTGGTGCCGGAGACCTGGATGTCTTAGAACTGAAGAGGCAAGCGGAGTTGGTGCTGGACGGGCAAGAGGTCGTGCTGGCAGAAGACTTTATGACCATAGCTGTTCCACTGAAAAAAACAAAATAGCACAACTTGACTCCAAAACAGGAGAAATTTCCTGAAACAAGATTCTTTTTCGCAGGTACATGGTGTATGTTTACAACAGAGTTGCATTCCACATTTGTTTTGTAATGCTAGGTTGAAAGGGATTGGTTGAGGGCACATAGGACTAAGCGATGGATCTATCTTCTTAGTATCAATTTCTACACTTCTTTGGAATCCTTAGTAGTATGAGAATGATTGAAATTTCCCCATGGGCTTTAGAAGAACATATTTGTTCTGCATAATGTTTAACACCAACTCTTATTTCATCAACTCGGAACTTATTGAATTAAGGCTGTGCTGTTTGGGAGTAACAAACCTTACTGTTGAGTAAATATACACAGGGATTGGGCTATGGAGATTCCTAGAGAGACCATATTAATCAAATCTGCAAAAATTAATATTATGAATAATATTTCTATAACTTTAAAGCATAGGTCCTTTTTATTGCAATTTTACAATAATAATAATAATAATAATAACAACAACAACAACAACAGCAACAATACTCTGGGTGGATCATAGTTTATATACGCAGCAAACATTTAATGCCATTTGGACAGACAGGACAGAACAGACAGAAAGGAGACATGTTGTGTTGACATCCAGCTTTCTGTGCTCAAATCCAGCCGTGGGGGTGGGTGGGTGGGTGCTTTCGATCCATTCTCTATGACGAAGCGCCATCAGGTCTTCCTCCTTCTGTTTGGTCACCAGCATTTTCTGGTCTTTTTCTTTTATGGTGTCATAAAATACCTCCCCCGCTTTTTAGTAGTACCTAATTTCTCTACTTACAGCTCTAAGCTGTTTTTGAACTGCTTAGGTAAACAGTGAGCTGGGCTGACAGTCAGGTGCTCACTCTGACCTGGGCTTTGAACTGGCAAACTTTCAGTTGGTAGATCTTATTGCTGTTGGTGGTGATTTAGCAGTTGTTCTATAGCCTGGGCCAGTAAGAGAAAGTGTATCAAAACCTTTACAGTTTTACACAAAGAACAACATTTAGACATGCTAACATACATACAGACATGCTAACATACATTGAATCCACAAACAACCTACAGTTATATTGGTTAACAAACAAAGGGGAAATACATTTTTACTCTGCATTCGCATTAACCATACATATTCATTCATCCTCATGCATCCAAATAATACCTTCTCCTTTCTCTCTCCTTGGAAAAGCACCTGCTTAAGCCAGACCCTGCTTTCCCTGCAGCCAACAGACAGTTCCAAAACTTCCAGAAAGCCATAACACAATGCCAAGGATCAGATCCGTTTTCCCTACAGCAGGAACTGACTCACTGCAAATGTATCAGGACTCCAAAATTACACTCCTTTCTCTTCCCATGAGAAAAGGAGGCAAGGACCAGACTGTGTTCCATTGCAGATCTGCCACTTCCAAAGGTACACCATCTCTTTCCTTCCCATGGAGAAGAGCATGGCGGGTGGACCAGACTCCTCCAATCTGCCACAATTTTAGAAATATTAGAAGGTCTCTTATATAGTAAGATTTCTTGCTGATGTTGTTCCAAAGTTGTAAATAAATGATAGATGTTTTTCCAGCCTGAAATAGCCTGGCTTCATCTCAGCTCCTGGCAGATGCTGACTCTCCACTCACGCTTCAAACAGACAAGGGTTCTTTCTCCGACCCTGGACTCCACTTGTCTCATTTCCACAGACCTCTGAACAAACCCCTGAGGATGCTTGCCACATATACAGGTGAAACATCAGGACAGAATGCAACTGGAACATGGCCATACAGCCCGGAAAACTCACAGCAACCCAGTGATTCCAGCCAAGAAAGCCTTCAACCAACAAATCCTATCAAACTGCAAAAAAGTTCCTTTCCTCTCAGGGTGCTTCTACACTGCATAATTACTGCAGATTGAGACCACTTTAACTGCCATGTCTTGATGCTATGGAATCATGGGAGTTCTAGTTTTACATGGTCTTTGGTACCTCATCAAACTACAACACCCATGATTCCATAGCATTGAGCCATGGCAGTTAAAGTGGTCTCAAACTTGCATTAGTTCTACCATGTTGACTCCATCCTATTTGGGAATTCATTCTGGAAATCAAGAATTAATTCAGCCCAGTGGACAGCAAACAAATTATTTCCAGGCAGGATCGTTGTGCTTTGAAGTTTAATAGTAGGGTTGTGTGCGTGCCTCCTTGCTAAGTTGGAGGCATTTCATGTTCCATGTGCCACCGCCAGAAAAAACAGCTTTGTGGAACAGGGAGATGCAAAGACTTCAGAAATGTGGTTTATTCTCCCCGTGGTATAAGATGTCACGAAACAGGAGAGCTCTCATTTCCCCTTTAGCTACCGAATTCAAGTGCATCCAGAGTTTGAACACACTCCTGGCAGCCTCCCTCCCTCCCAGATCCCCTCTCTAGCTCAGATATCCTTGATCTAAATTTAAACTCGGCAAGCCCAGTGGGTACGGAGAGCTAAATCTTGCCCATATTCAAATAAACAGGGTGTGGTTTAGATGGACGATTCCAGCTGCAAACACATTCTGTCCTTTAAATAGCAGGGGCTGACTCAGCTCAGTCAGGGTTTCCTTCTCTTCATGGGCCAAGCCAAGGAAAATTTCCTGTAGCTAATCACTTGCGCGTTCAACGCCTTTCCGCAAGCTGGGTCCTAGTCCATTTGTATGTCATGGCAGACTGAATGCCTTTCCAGTTGGTGGCTCCAAAATACTGGATTTTGACATTCTAGTTTTTGACACTCAACAAATGTGTTGATTTTAAAAACTGGATTATATTATTTTGATTATTTCTTGCTGGTAAGGAAATACATAGCATGTACCTATGCTCTTGCAGGCAACCTGTCCTTTGGACCTATCCAAACAAGAAGTCATAGAATCATAGAATCAAAGAGTTGGAAGAGACCTCATGGGCCATCCAGTCCAACCCCCTGCCAAGAAGCAGGAATGTTGCATTCAAATCACCCCTGACAGATGGCCATCCAGCCTCTGTTTAAAAGCTTCCAAAGAGGGAGCCTCCACCACACTCCGGGGCAGAGAGTTCCACTGCTGAACGGCTCTCACAGTCAGGAATTTCTTCCTCATATTCAAATGGAATCTCCTCTCTTGTAGTTTGAAGCCATTGTTTCGCAAGGAAGCAGAAAACAAGCTTGCTTCCTCCTCCCTGTGGCTTCCTCTCACATATTTATACATGACTATCATATCTCCTCTCAACCTTCTCTTCCTCAGGCTAAACATGCCCAGCTCCTTAAGCCGCTCCTCATAGGGCTTGTTCTCCAGACCCTTGATCATTTTAGTCGCCCTCCTCTGGACACATTCCAGCTTGTCAATATCTCTCTTGAATTGTGGTGCCCAGAATTGGACACAATATTCCAGGTGTGGTCTAATCAAAGCAGAATAGAGGGGTAGCATTACTTCCCTAGATCTAGACACTATGCTCCTATTGATGCAGGCCAAAATCCCATTGGCTTTTTTTGCCGCCACATCACATTGTTGGCTCATGTTTAACTTGTTTTCCATGAGGACTCCAAGATCTTTTTCACACGTACTGCTCTCGAGCCAGGCATCCCCCATTCTGTATCTTTGCATTTCGTTTTTCCTGCCAAAGTGGAGTATCTTGCATTTGTCCCTGTTGAACTTCATTTTGTTAGTTTTGGCCCATCTCTCTAATCTGTCAAGATCGTTTTGAATCCTGCTCCTGTCCTCTGGAGTATTGGCTATCCCTCCCAATTTGGTGTCGTCTGCAAACTTGATGATCATGCCTTCTGGCCCTTCATCTAAGTCATTAATAAAGATGTTGAACAGGACCGGGCCCAGGACGGAACCCTGCGGCACTCCACTCGTCACTTCTTTCCAGGATGAAGAGGAAGCATTGGTGAGCACCCTCTGGGTTCGTCCATTTAACCAATTACAGATCCACCTCACCGTAGTTTTGCCTAGCCCACATTGGACTAGTTTCCTTGCCAGAAGGTCATGGGGGACCTTGTCGAAGGCCTTACTGAAATCCAGGTACACCACATCTATGGCATTCCCCGCATCTACCCAGCTTGTAACTCTATCGAAAAAAGAGATCAGATTAGTCTGGCATGACTTGTTTTTGATAAATCCATGTTGACTATTAGCGATGATCGCATTTGTTTCTAAGTGTTTGCAGACCACTTCCTTAACAATCTTTTCCAGAATCTTGCCTGGTATCGACGTGAGGCTGACCGGACGGTAGTTGTTTGGGTCATCCTTTTTTCCCTTCTTGAAGATTGGGACCACATTGGCTCTCCTCCAATCTGCTGGAACTTCTCCCGTTCTCCAAGAACTCTCAAAGATGATTGCCAATGGTTCCGAAATGACTTCCGCTAGTTCCTTCAATACTCTTGGGTGTAGTTGATCTGGCCCTGGGGACTTGAACTCATTTAGAGCGGCCAGGTATTCCTGGACGACTTGTTTCCCAATTTGGGGTTCGATGTCCTCTAATCCCTCATCCACTCCATCTTGCTGAGGTTGAAGATGACCTTCTTTTTGTGAGAAGACTGAGGCAAAGAAGGCATTAAGTAGTTCTGCCTTTTCCCTACCCCCTGTCAGCATTGCCCCATCTTCTCCTCGAAGAGGCCCTATCGCCTCCTTGTTTTTCCTTTTTCTACTGACATAAGAAAAGAAGCCCTTTTTATTGTTTTTAATGTCCCTGGCAAGCCTGAGCTCGTTTTGTGCTTTAGCCTTGCGGACCTTTTCCCTACAGGTGTTGGCTATTTGTTTGAATTCTTCTTTGGTGATTTCTCCCTTTTTCCACTTCTTGTGCATGTCTCTTTTGTGTCTTAGCACAGTTAGAAGTTCTTTGGACATCCATTCTGGCTTCTTTGCACTTGTCCTATTTTTTCCCTAAGTCATTAATAAAGATATTGAACAGGACCGGGCCCAGGACGGAACCCTGCGGCACTCCGCTCGTCACTTCTTTCCAGGATGAAGAGGAAGCATTGGTGAGCACCCTCTGGGTTCGTCTATTTAACCAATTACAGATCCACCTCACCATAGTTTTGCCTAGCCCACATTGAAATAGTTTGTTTGCAGGAAGGTCATGGGGGACCTTGTTGGGGGCCTTTCTGAAATCCAAGTACTCTACATTCACGGCATTCCCTGCATCTATCCAGCTTGTAACTCTATCAAAAAAAGAGATCAGATTAGTCAGATTAGTCTGGCATGACTTGTTTTTGATAAATCCATGTTGACTATTAGCGATG
>NW_026845477.1:8364882-8455710 GCF_025583915.1 Anolis sagrei ordinatus | reverse complement strand
GTCTGGTTGCTGTTAGACGCAAGGTCTTGACACTGGGAATTTCCAATAGATCTTGGTCCTCAGAGCGGAGGGATCTCTGGGGTTGGGAGGGGGTGAGGCGGTCCCTCAGGTACATCGGCCCCAGACCACGCAAGGCCTTAAAGGTGAGTACCATCCCTTTGAAAGTGCTTTTATGGAAAGTACCTTCTTGTTCCTGTAGACTCTATGCTTAACCACAACCTTTGACTTAACCACAACACAAATAGGCCAAGGGGTTGAGGTTGAGTCTCAGTTCCTAACCAAAGGAGCAGAGGATGAGAGTCCAGTGCCTGGGGAGCTCCACTAGCTGGAAGCCCAGATCAACACGCAAGCCAGGTTTGAAGGCCAGAGGGACAGAGGTTTATTGCTTTCAGGCCTGAAAGGATGTCTGATACAAAGTCTGCACTCCAAAGGATGGGACATAAAGTACAGGACTTGACATTTCGTTCTCTCCAGAAGCCATTCAAAGTCCCTGTTCCCTCCCTGGATTGGTCACAAAGTCGGTCCAGCCAGGATCTGGGTCTTCATTGGCTGGAGAATCTTCACTACACCAATTGCGCTTACGTCAGTCTTTGGAGAACATCCCATCTGTGTCTTATTTCGTCCTTTGGGAAACTGACACTCCGGGCCCCAAACCTGTGGTTCTTGTGGTAGATGAAACCACTTAAAAAATTAGCATGGGTTCTGTAGGAATGAGTGTTTTGATAACAATGCTGGCTTAGTAGGAGCCATAGTGGGCTAGTCAAAAGCAACGCTCCCAAACTAAGTTTAGATATATTCAAAAACCTTTGTGGAAACTCAGAAGAGGGAATTTCAACAAGCGTTCCTTGTTCTTTTTCACCAGGCAACCTCATACAGGAGGAAACACACATTACAGAATTAATGAACTCAAAGCATTGGAAGAGGCCATAAAGGCCATCTAGTCCAAACTCCAGGCCATGAGTTCTCCACAGAGCTTGGAAGACTGCTTTCTGAAAGCAATTTCTTCCATGGAAAGCTGAGCTGGTCCTCGGTCTGGGGGGTTGTGGGCACGAACTCTAAGATCTTCCGTCACAAGCATGGTTGGTGGGGACGAGAGAGAGGTCCTTCTTGGTAGAATCATAGAATCAAAGAGTTGGAAGAGACCTCATGGGCCATCCAGTCCAACCCCCTGCCAAGAAGCAGGAATATTGCATTCAAATCACCCCTGACAGATGGCCATCCAGCCTCTGTTTAAAAGCTTCCAAAGAAGGAGCCTCCCACACTCCGGGGCAGAGAGTTCCACTGCTGAACAGCTCTCACAGTCAGGAAGTTCTTCCTCATGTTCAGATGGAATCTCCTCTCTTGTAGTTTGAAGCCATTGTTCCATTGCGTCCTAGTCTCCAGGGAAGCAGAAAACAAGCTTGCTCCCTCCTCCCTGTGGCTTCCTCTCACATATTTACATGGCTATCATATCTCCTCTCAGCCTTCTCTTCTTCAGGCTAAACATGCCCAGCTCCTTAAGCCGTTCCTCATAGGGCTTGTTCTCCAGACCCTTGATCATTTTAGTCGCCCTCCTCTGGACACATTCCAGCTTGTCAATATCTCTCTTGAATTGTGGTGCCCAGAATTGGACACAATATTCCAGGTGTGGTCTAACCAAAGCGAATAGAGGGGGTAGCATTACTTCCCTAGATCTAGACACTAGGCTCCTATTAATGCAGGCCAGAATCCCATTGGCTTTTTTTGCCGCCACATCACATTGTTGGCTCATGTTTAACTTGTTGTCCACGAGGACTCCAAGATCTTTTTCACACGTACTGCTCTCGAGCCAGGCATCCCCATTCTGTATCTTAGCATTTCGTTTTTCCTGCCAAAGTGGAGTATCTTGCATTTGTCACTGTTGAACTTCATTTTGTTAGTTTTGGCCCATCTCTCTAATCTGTCAAGATCGTTTTGAATCCTGCTCCTGTCCTCTGGAGTCTTGACTCTCCCTCCCAATTTGGTGTCGTCTGCAAACTTGATGATCCTGCCTTCTAACCCTTCATCTAAGTCATTAATAAAGATCCTGAGCAGGACCGGGCCCAGGACGGAACCCTGTGGCACTCCATCGTCACTTCTTTCCAAGATGAAGAGGAAGCATTGGTGAGAATCACCCTCTGGGTTCGTCCATTTAACCAATTACAGATCCACCTCACCGTAGTTTTGCCTAGCCCACATTGGACTAGTTTCCTTGCCAGAAGGGGACCTTGTTGAAGGCCTTCCTGAAATCCAGGTACGCTCCATCCACGGCATTCCCCGCATCTACCCAGCTTGTAACTCTATCGAAAAAGAGATCAGATGAGTCTGGCATGACTTGTTTTTGATAAATCCATGTTGACTATTAGCAATGACCGCATTTGTTTCTAAGTGTTTGCAGACCACTTTGCAGTTTCTAAGTGTTTGCAGACCCGGCGGATGTCAGGTGGTGCAATATGGCTGGGGGTCACCACAACATGAGGAAGTAGATTAAGGGGTCACGGCATTAGAAAGGTTGAGAACCACTGATCTATACTGTTTGGTATGTCAACCAGAAAATGAACACCTGTTTCCAATATTTGAATCAGAACATATTTTCGACTACATGGACTTTTGATGAAAGAAAGCTACACTGAAAGAAAAGAAGGCCAGTTTTAATAAGAAAAGAAACTATTATTTTTACACTAGTTTCTATTACTTTAAAACTTCCCTGGCATTTTATTGCTAATAAAAAAAGCCAATAAAGCAGTAGGTTTTGTGGAGGGGAAAAATGAATGCCCTAAACTGTTGTTCTGTTTTCAAAGCCCAAGTTTCTTGTTCTAAAGGTATAGGATGACTTTCTTTTTTAAAGTTCCTCTGATATATTGCCCACCATGGTTTGTTATAACCAAGCTAATTGTATAGTCACCATCATCCCCCTATACACATGGATTCTGTATCTACTGATTCAACCAGCAACACCTTGAAAATATCCCTCACTGGTAAACTCAAGGTTGGACTTCTGGAACACACTTTACATTGGGCTACCTCTGTAGCAAGTTCGGAAACTTCAATTACTTCAAAACACAGCATCCAGAGTAGTTAGAGGAACATCCAGGAGTGAGTATATCACCCCTATACTACAGTCACTCCACTGATTTATCAACTAGTTTCCTGACAAAGTACAAAGTGTTGGCATTGACCTCTAAAGCCCTACCTGACGTGGGTCCAGGTTGGTCTTCTCCTGCACAGTCCATGGGCCCTTAGGACACTGAGATCTGAAGACATGTTCATGGGCTGCAGAATGTGGAATGACTTGTCAGAAAAGATCCGACAGCTGAATCAGCTGTTGGAATTTATGACACAACGTAAGACCCATCTCTTTTGGCAGGTCTATCCAGTCAATTTTAATTTGTGAATTTTAACCTGCATTTTATCAGTAAGTCTAATCTGCATTTTACCTGTGTATATTTGTTATATGTATTTTAATAGTGTTCTTCTTTGTCATTTTTGGCCACGGTAGTACACACTTTGGTTACATCCCGCTTAGACTATTGCAACGCTCTCTACGTGGGGTTGCCTTTGAAGACTGCCCGGAAGCTGCAGCAAGTCCAACGCGCGGCAGCCAGATTACTAACGGGGGCTGGGTACAGGGAGCACACCACTCCGCTGTTACGCCAGCTCCACTGGCTGCCAATTCGCTTCCGAGCACAATTCAAAGTGCTGGTGTTGACCTATAAAGCCCTAAACGACTCCGGCCCTGTTTACCTCTCCGAACGTATTCTCCCCTACGAACCATCAAGATTATTAAGATCATCTGGAGAGGCCCTGCTCTCGGTCCCACCAGCCTCGCAAGCGCGCCTGGTGGGGACGAGGGACAGGGCCTTCTCGGTGGTGGCCCGCGACTCTGGAACTCTCTCCCTCTGGAGGCCAGAACCGCCCCATCCATCCTAACATTTAGGAAAGGGTGAAGACGTGGCTGTGGAGTCAGGCCTTCGATGAATGAGACAACACCATAGGACCCTGGATGGAAGTTGATGTAGACCCATCTTAATAGGACGACTGACCACTGTAATTGTGATATATGTAATTGTGATATATGATATTTTAATGTGTATATGCTTTTATGGCTGGAAACCGGGCTGAGTCCCTCAATGAGGTTGAGAAGCTCGGTATAGAAAACTGTGAAATAAATAAATAAATAAATAAATAAATAAATAAATGTTATACCCCATCTCGAGCTGTGAGGAGAGGGGAGTAATAAGTTGTTGTTGTTGTTGTTGTTGTTGTTGTTGTTGTTGTTGTTGTTATCCCCCTATTTGCCCCCCCCCCCCAATGCCAAAATGTGAACACTGATTTTGTCATTTTGTTTAAAGGAAACCATTTTACTTACACCATTGCAGTGTGTATTTACTTACTTACTTACAGTATTTATATACCACCTTTCTCACCCCTGGGGGGACTCAAAGCAGTTTACACATAAATAATGGCAAAATTCAATGCCTTACATTGGGCACCGATATGGTGCCAATACAAACAATTACAATAGTAAAACTACAATTAAACATAAATCATAATTAAAACAATACATCAACAAACAACAACAACAACAACAACAACAACAACAACAACAATAATAATAATAATAATAATAATAATAATAATTCTTTATTTATACCCTGCTAACATCTCCCAAAACAGGGTTAGGATCCTCCAGGAAAAAAAGCCCGACTGTTCATTGGCGGGAAGGATACTAGAGACAAAGTTGAAGTACTTTGGCCACATCATGAGGAGACAGCAAAGCCTAGAGAAGGGAATGATGCTGGGGAAAGTGGAAGGTAAAAGGAAGAGGGGCCGACCGAGGGCAAAATGGATGGATGCCATCCTTGAAGTGACTGGACTGACCTTGAAGGAGCTGAGGGTGGTGACGGCCGACAGGGAGCTCTGGCGTGGGATGGTCTATGACGTCACAAAGAGTCGGAGACGACTGAACGAATGAACAACAACAACATCTCCCGAAGGACTCGGTGCGGCTTACAAGAGGCCGAGGCCCAACACATCAATAAAACAACAGCATAACAAATACTACAATAAATAAACTCATAAAACAAAGCAATAAACATTAAAAAATAGCAATAAATATTAGACAATAACACCATTAGACAATAACACCAATAAAACAGTCTCAACAGTCAAATCAACGTTCCAGTCAATGTCCCTCTAAAATGCTACATACATCCGTTCCAGGACCACCTGCGATAAGTGAAAATCCATGAAGGAGGGAACACTATGTTTATTTTAATATTTATATATTAATTTAGTATTCAGGGGAAAACTTTTATAAACAAAATCCTTCAGACACTTTAGTTCAGCAGCAACTTTTAGAAAGTGCTCCACTTCCATTGGACATATAAAAGAAGCATGCATGCACTGTCTAGCCCTCACACTTCCTTACCTAACTCTGCTGCGAGTTCATCCAATAAATGCCTCCGGAGCCACTTCCAGGGCCACAGTAGTGCAGTAGGCCATATTTCATGACCAGCAGGTCTTCCTCGCCATGCCTCAGGCTCGGCCCACACACCAGCCTCCCTTCTTGAGGTCCTTTTGGCCACCAGGCAGAGCCGCTCGCCGTCCGCCACCGTGTAAATAATGTAATGTAAATATCTTACTTTAATATTTATTAAAAATCAGCAAAACAGCGAGTCTGCAAAAAGTGAACTGCAAAGTAGCGAGGGAACACTATATATGTAATGGGGTTTCAGCATCTATGGTTCTTGGCATTCCTAGAAGGTGAGGCCTTGGACCAAGTTCCAATGGAAATGCTTCATACCACACAACACTTCACTTTATAAAGAAGTATGAAAGGTAAAAAAAGAACTTTAAACTGTCATGTGGAATGGAAAACCTACAGTTCCAAATCTCCATTCCACCTCTTTTGGGAAATTTTAGATACACTGGTTTATTTAACAGTTGGTGACCTACCAGGATTTCAACAAGGATCAAATATCGATCCTAGAAGCTTATGCCACATATAATGCCTGACATTCACATAATGGCAAGCACAAGATAAATCCGTCTTCCATCTGTATATCCATTAGTGGGATTGTTGCAGAAGTTGGAATCCCCATTCATTCATCTGCAACAACTGGACTCCCCTCCTCCATCTACCATAGAACTGTTGTAGCTCCATGACCATTTTTTGAAAGTACTAGACTGGGGCCCCTTCCACACAACTGAATAAAATCCCACATTATCTGCTTTGAACTGGTATATATATGACAGTGTGGACTCAGATAATCCAGTTCAGAGCAGATATTGTGAGATTTTCCATCTTGATATTCTGTGTTGTGTAGCTGTGTGGAAGGACCCTGGGATAAGGGATGAGAGAAGCATAACCAGATGCAAAATGCTTTCATCATTGAGATGTTTGGACAACCCAAATGAATTTCAGCGGTTTGGGACCATCCTACCTGCGTGACCGTATCTCCGTGCATGAACCCACACTCTCACTTCGCTCTTCCGGAGAGGCCCTGCTCGCGATTCTGCCTGTGTTGCAGGCGCATTTGGTGGGGACGCGAGACAGGGCCTTTTCTGTGGTGGCCCCCCGACTCTGGAACACCCTCCCCAAAGATCTGAGACAGGCCGCTATGTTGGCAGTCTTTAGAAAGAACCTGAAGACCTGGCTGTTCCGATGTGCCTTTCCAGAATAGGAAAACTCCAATAACAACTCCCAGAAGCACTTTAGTAGAAATCAAGATCACTGGCACACTGCACTTACCCTATAATCCTTACATATCACCTGTCACATCAGCACTTTTAATCTGTACCCATTACTCTGGCCCGGCCCAGTTTTATTGTGTCCTGTTGTATTGTTTATTGCTTGTTGTTTAATATTGCTTTAACTGTTTTTAATTTGCTTTAGGTTGTGTATTGTTATGTTGTGTTTTGAGGCCTAGGGCTTTGTAAGCCGCATTGAGTCCTTCGGGAGATGCTAGCGGGGTACAAATAAAGATAATAATAATAATAATAATAATAATAATAATAATAATAATAATAATAATAATATCATTATATGGGGATGTAGCTGAGCATTTCTCTGATGGCCTCCTGCCTTCTTCCTATATATGGGGTCAACTGTAAGCCATGATGTGGGGTGGCATTGAGAAAGCTGCTCCCTTTCTCAATTGTAGTGAACAAAGGAACTGGAGGTCTTCCTTTAAGAAAGAAGGATTGACTTTATCAAGTGGAAGGAAACAAAGGGCCCAGTACATAGACCTAAGCAAAGCAGAACAGCAAGCTTTGTGCATTGTTTATCACCCCATTGACTTTTTCAAAGGTTATTTGACATATCCCAACACCGCCAAACATTTTTGCATACTACATATTAGTCATGCAAATGGATATCATAACTGGATTTGAGAAATGCTAAAGCGGAAGCCTGTCTTTCAGAGGCTAGTCGGCCTGGAGTGGTTTCGCATGTTTCCATCATGACAAATCCTACTTTAAGTTAGAACAAACAAACTCAGAACAAATACACTCTATTCCAAAATCTGCCAAGGCCGCAAGTAAATATACTCCAAGAACGAAAAAAAAAGTCCCTGTATGTGTATGGAGTTGAGGGGAATATATATCTCCAGCCAAGCAATTAGAGACCTAAAGTCAGTTTAAATATAGACAGAGTGGCTTAGCAAACAGACATTTCCCCTTTACAGAAAATAAAGACACCATGTTGGCCAATTCATGGCTGGAGTTTGCTGGAAATGTGTGAATCCTTCCCAATTCTTTCTTCCCCTATGTAAAGAGTTGCTTCCCAGCTCATCTCATTAGGGTTTTCTTCCTAAGAGGGAAGGACAGTCCAATGGTAACTTGTTCTAGTGATTGATCTCAGTTTTGAAGATTAATAAGAGTTAAGTGTGATGCAGAAGTGCAAATAAGCTATAGATCAGTGTTTCTCAACCTGGGGTTCGGGACCCCTGTGGGGGTCATGAGGGGGTGTCAGAGGGGTCACCAAAGACCATCAGAAAACATAGTATTTTCTGTTGGTCATGGAGGTTCTGTGTGGAAAGTTTGGTCCAATTCTATCGTCGGTGAGGTTGAGAATACTATTTCATTGTGGGTGAACTATAAATCCCAAGAACTACAACTCCCAAATGGCAAGGTCTATTTTCTCCAAACTCTACCAGTGTTCACATTTGGGCATATTGAGTATTTGTGCCAAGTTTGATCCAGATCCATCATTGCTTGGGTCCACAGTGTTCTCTGGATGTAGGTGAACTACAACTCCAAAAACTCAAGATCAATGTCCACCAGACCTTCCCAGTATTTTCTCTTGGTCATGGGAATTCTGTGTGCCAAGTTTGATTCAATTCCATCATTGATGGAGTTCAGAAGGCTCTTTGATTTAAGGTGAACTATAAATCCCAGCAACTCCAGTATTATCAAATGACAAAATCAATCACCCCCAACCCCTCTAGTATTCAGATTTTGAGCGTACTGAGTATTTGTGCCAAATTTGGTCCAGGGACTGAAAATACATCCTGCATATCAGATATTTACATTAAAATTCATAACAGTACCAAAATTACAGTTATGAAGTAGCAACAAAAATAAAGTTATGGTTGGGGGTCGCCACAACATGAGGACCTGTATTAAGGGGTCGCGGCATTAGGAAGGTTGAGAACCACTGCTATAGAGGAAGTCCTACAATTTTACAATTATAATCACTATCTGGGAAATTATTAATGCTTTCCCTTTAAAAAAGTTCTATGTGAATTTAGTATGTTGAGGTGTTGTTGGTCATTTGCTTATATGTTGCAGTTTTAGTTTTGGTTCATTCTTTTCCCCTTATGTGTTGACATGAATGGAGGGCAAAAAGAAGAAACGTGCCAAGAGGAAGGCATGTCAAGCCAACCCTGACCAGGACCATCTTCTCCCTGGAAACCAATGTCCTCACTGTAGAAGAACATGCAGATCAAGAATAGGACTCCACAATCACCTACAGACCTACCAGCAAGGCACTACACTTGAAATGCCATCATGCTTAGACAACGAGGGGTCACCTAAGTAAGTAAGCAAGCAAATTTTAATATATATATAAAGTTAAATGTGTCAATAAAATATATGTCATTATGTTGGTTGATTTCAAATTGCTCTACTGTTCTTTGGTACTCATATTGGCTGGCCAATGTGAATTCTCACAGGCAAGGCTATGAGACCATCCACACTGCAGAATTATAGCAATTTAGACAGCTTTAACTGTCAGGGTTCTATCCTATGGGATACTGGGATTTGTAGTTGAGACATCAGTGCTCTCTGACAGAGAAGGATAATTATCTCATCAAACTACAGATCCCAGAGTTCCATAGCACAGAGATATGACGGTTAATGTGTTGTCAAACTGCTATAATTATGGATACAGCCCCATCCTGGCATTTGTTTGTTTACACATTTGTTGATTTCCAACCTAAAATTCACTTCTGGAAGAGATGATGTTGTATATATGTGCATGTTTTATTTTTATTTTTTGTCATTGCTTGTTTGCATTTTTTTCCCCTATTGATTATTATACTTCTCCCCCCTCTCCACAAAAGCCAAAATTAACATTGAAATGCAACACTGCCTGAGCTCTGCAAGTTCAGCATTTTCCAAATGAAGCAGGAAGTCTTTGAGGATCAGAACGTCCATAGGGAGACCAAGCCACTAGTTTATAAAGCTATTGTCCTCCCAAACTTTCTATGTTCCTGTGAAACATGGATTGTTTCACAATTCCAACAGCGTTGCCTCTGAAAAATCCTGCAAATCTTTTGGCAAGAAAGGCAGACAAATATCAGCATGCTGGAAGAATTTATTTATTTATTTACTGCATTTCTGTGTCGTCTTTCTCAGCCCGAAGGTGACTCAAGGCGGCTTACACTGGCACAATTCGATGCCACCATGAACATAAACAAAATTAAAACAAAATTAAAAACATTTAACAAACATTATAAAAACACTGTAGAAAAAAACATTAAAAGCATAAAATACCTTTAACTTCCTATTTAGTCATTTTACAAGGACATTGTCAAGCCGTTCCATGTTCATTCGTTCCTGGGTTCCATATTCATCCATTACACTGTGTTCGGAAGTGGATCATAGAATCAAAGAGTTGGAAGAGACCTCATGGGCCATCCAGTCCAACCCCATTCTGCCAAGAAGCAGGAATATTGCATTCAAATCACCCCTGACAGATGGCCATCCAGTCTCTGTTTAAAAGCTTCCAAAGAAGGAGCCTCCACCACACTCTGGGGCAGAGAGTTCCACTGCTGAATGGCTCTCACAGTCAGGAAGTTCTTCCTCATGTTCAGATGGAATCTCCTTTCTTGTAGTTTGAAGCCATTGTTTCGTGTCCTAGTCTCCAGGGAAGCAGAAAACAAGCTTGCTCCCTCCTCCCTGTGGCTTCCTCTTTATACATGGCTATCATATCTTCTCTCAGCCTTCTCTTCTTCAGGCTAAACATGCCCAGCTCCTTAAGCTGCTCCTCATAGGGCTTGTTCTCCAGACCCCTGATCATTTTAGTCACCCTCCTCTGGACACATTCCAGCTTGTCAATATCTCTCTTGAATTGTGGTGCCCAGAATTGGACACAATATTCCAGGTGTGGTCTAACCAAAGCAGAATAGGGGTAGCATTACTTCCCTAGATCTAGACACTATGCTCCTATTGATGCAGGCCAAAATCCCATTGGATTTTTTTGCCGCCACATCACATTGTTGGCTCATGTTTAACTTGTTGTCCACGAGGACTCCAAGATCTTTTTCACACGTACTGCTCTCGAGCCAGGCATCCCCCATTCTGTATCTTTGCATTTCGTTTTTTCTGCCAAAGTGGAGTATCTTGCATTTGTCACTGTTGAACTTCATTTTGTTAGTTTTGGCCCATCATCTCTCTAATCTGTCAAGATCGTTTTGAATCCTGCTCCTGTCCTCTGGAGTCTTGGCTATCCCTCCCAATTTGGTGTTGTCTGCAAACTTGATGATCATGCCTTTTAACCCTTCATCTAAGTCATTAATAAAGATGTTGAACAGGACCGGGCCCAGGACGGAACCCTGCTGGTACTTCACTCATCACTTCTTTCCAGAATGAAGAGGAAGCATTGGTGAGCACCCTCTGGGTTCGTCCATTTAACCAATTGTGTTTTCAAAGGCTTGTTCAAAAAGTCAGGTTTTAATTTTTTTTTCCAGAATGTCAGTAGGGAAGGGGGCAATCTTCTATTCTTTTTGTTGCTTATGCAACTGTGAGAAACCGAATTGAGATGTATAACCGAAAATGTATAACCACATTTGTAAGGAAAGTTGTGTATGTGTATGCATGTGAAACACTAACAGGATGCCAAATGATATGCTTGGCTGTTTTAATTACTTTTTCAATGTGTCCTCATGACAGAAAGATGTGACAGAAATGATACCACCACCACCAATGACAACAATGACCCTGCATGTTAAGCTAAGAGACAGCCACTTGCCAAAGGCTACTGATGATTTTCATGGACAAGAACAACTCCAGAGTTCAAGATCTATATGGTTCATATCCATTGACTGCCTCAGGGCAGGAGTGTGGATAGAACCAAAAATAGAATCCTTGCATGGATGTTGTATTTCTTGCCCTTTTTTCAATGAGTAATTTCAAAGGGTTACTTGATGCCGGTGGCATGTATATTTACTCAGATGCCATCTTGCATTTCTTTTATTGGGAGCTTTCCTTGTCATCACCAGCACCCTTGGAGGTAAAAGGAAAGAGTGGCTATCTCTTCCCAAGGAACAAATATCCTTTGCATTGCCTGGAAGTGAAAGTAGAGAGGCTATTTTTTAAAAAGACATTTTGTCCCACTGAATTAATGGACAGTGAAGGTTGTAGTCCTGAGGTCCATTCCTGGATCCCATAAGTTCCCATCACTAACACTAGGAATCAGAGAGGGTGGGACAGGCTGGGATGTCATTTGAATGCCAAATCTGTCGGAGTAGCTCCATTTCCTTGGGGTGCAAAGTGAGAGACGAGAAGGCAACATAGGAGGCCTTGAATCTTTCAGAGAAGATCTCCAGGGCTTTGAGTTTTCGGCAGATTTGTGATGCCGGTACAAAGCTGAAGCTGCAGCAAAGTTCAGGGCCTGCTATCCGGAGATAAGGATTCATGTAAACAAGCCAAGACTACAAAGGGCTTTCTTTTACCTAGAAAAAATGCGGAGTTTCCTTGTGGCACATGAAAGGTTAATTCCTCCTCCTTCCATCGTACACATACATCTCTACCGTAAACTCCCTCCCACCTCCTCTTTTTTAACTTGAAGCTAAAGTTATGCTTATCCAGGATCTAACATGGTGAGGTTGGATTTCTTGAGACAGCCTCGGGCTTCCAACAACAGCCTTCACATTCAATCAGCATTGAGAGGCAGGAGTAGAAATTCATTTCGGGAACAGTGAGAGGTCTTTTCCTTGTCCGTGCATCTGCTGAGCACACCATCTCGTGCATATGCCGGTGGCAGCCCAGCAGGATCCCTGCCATTTCCCCAAACCACGCTTTGCTCAAATGCTGATAATTAAACACCATTTTATTCTGTGCGTTTTAATAAAACAATCTCTCCCCTCCACCCCGAGACCGAGATATAAGCTTGGTGAGTCTGTCATTGACCTTGGCAGCTTCTTTTTACAAAGCTCTCGGGTGCTTGCAGAGTGGATTTTTCAGCAGGATTACTCTCATGAAGGCAATCAACCCCCTACCCTTCTCTCTCAACTTCCCAATTCCTTTGCACAAGTCTATCGCGGCAGCATTTCTCATCCTGTTGCCCTCTAGAAAAGATCTGTGGGCGAGCAGAGTTCATGAACTTATACATTCAACCTGATCTACTCCCTGCCTGTGTTCCCAACAAAACTTGTGTTTAACTGCACTATCTCTTCTGTTGCAAACTACGAGAGATATACAGCTCAGGATGTTTATTTTAGTGACTAAAAATCAGGCCTGCACTGTTTTTTTTTTCTTTCCTTTCTTACTCCTTTTTTGCTCACATTCACCTCACATGTATTTGCATGCCATGAATACAATTCAATTAAATCGATTTGTGAACCCTTTCTACATTACTTACTACCATATCCATGGGTGATACTTTCCTGGATTTTGTGTTGATATCCAAAACCATGACAATTGTTTTTGTTGTCAGGAGCGACTTGAGAAACTGAAAGTCGTTTCTGGTGTGAGAGAATTGGCCGTCTGCAAGAGCATTGACCAGAGGACAGCAGGATGTTTTGATCTTTTACCATCCTTGTGGGAGGCTTCCTTCATGTCCCCACATGAGGAGCTGGAGTTGACAGAGGGAGCTCATCCATGCTCTCCCCAGATTCGAACCTGCAACCTGTGGATCTTCAGTCCTGCCAGCACAGGGGTTTAACCCTCTGCCCCACCAGGGCCTCCCCACGACAATGATGCTGGGGAAAATAGAAGGAAAAAGGAAGAGGGGCCAACCAAGGGCAAGATGAATGGATGATATCCTTGAAGTGACTGACTTGACTTTTAAGGAGCTGGGGGTAGCCATGACCAACAGGAAGCTCTGGCATAGGCTGGTCCATGAGGTCACGAAGAGTCAGAAGCGATGGAACAGAACAACAACAACAACCACCACCAAGAAGGCCCTGTTTACCTCTCCAAACGTATTCTCCCCTATGAACCATCAAGATCGTCTGGGGAGGCCCTGCTCTTGCTCCCACCAGCCTCGCAAGCGCGTCTGGTGGGGACGAGGGACAGGGCCTTCTCAGTGGTGGCCCCTCAACTCTGGAACTCTCTCCTACTGAAGATCAGAACCGCCCCTTCTATCCTGACATTCAGGAAACAGGTAAAGACGTGGTTATGGAGACAGGTATTCGACGAGTGAGCCAACACCCTGAGATATGGATGGAGGATGATGAACAACGTTTTTAGTGTGATGACTGACCATTGTAGTTATTGAATGTAATTGCTGTTTTGATGTTTTATTGTAATATGAATTATGATGTTTTATTGAATGTATGTGATATTATGGTTGGAAACCAGTCTGAGTCCCTCAAGAGAGGTGAGAAGGTCGGTATATAAAACCTTTAAATAAATAAATAAATAATAAACATCCAAAACAATGAATAATAGCAAACACAATTGAAATGAAGTTCTTCTTGCCCAACCAAAGAGTTGTGCAGGAAGACCCATGATCTTATCACATGCCTCCCCTCCCGTGCCATTTTGCCAGCAAGTGTTCAGAAGCAGAAGGAACATATGAATAAGGCACCAGCAGGTTGCCAGCATATATAAAAGTTAGCCATGTTAGTCTTTGGTTACAGATATTTACTATCTCAACTTCTTAGGAACATAGTGTTTTGAATGTTTGAAGAGAATTTGTCGTTCCATCCTCTAGCGATCATCACATGTGCTGCTCTTATTGTTACTTTAAATAACTCCTGGCAATTGATTTTTATATTTGGATGGACATTAAGTAATTTGAATGATTATACGTATGATCAAGTGTTGTTAGACATTACAGGAATTATGACTAAGCAAGCAACAAGAGCGGACAAACAAAAGGACATTACAAATAGATGGAAGGTCTACTTCATTTGGGTGAAAAATGGAAGAGCCAACAATCACATCAAAGAAAAAAGACTTTACCAGTGGCTGGATCTGCAAGATTAGTAGAAATATACTGTGGTTGAGGAGGGAGGGAGGGAAAAATATAATCATCAAGGATCATCAAGTTTGCAGACGACACCAAATTGGGAGGGATAGCCAATACTCCAGAGGACAGGAGCAGGATTCAAAACGATCTTGAAAGATTAGAGAGATGGGCCAAAACTAACAAAATGAAGTTCAACAGGGACAAATGCAAGATACTCCACTTTGGCAGGAAAAACGAAATGCAAAGATACAGAATGGGGGACAATGCCTGGCTCAAGAGCAGTACGTGTGAAAAAGATCTTGGAGTCCTCGTGGACAACAAGTTAAACATGAGCCAACAATGTGATGTGGTGGCAAAAAAAGCCAATGGGATTTTGGCCTGCATTAATAGGAGCATAGCGTCTAGATCTAGGGAAGTCATGCTACCCCTCTATTCCGCTTTGGTTAGACCACACCTGGAATATTGTGTCCAATTCTGGGCACCAAAATTCAAGAGAGATATTGACAAGCTGGAATGTGTCCAGAGGAGGGCGACTAAAATGATCAAGGGTCTGGAGAACAAGCCCTATGAGGAGCGGCTTAAGGAGCTGGGCATGTTTAGCCTGAAGAAGAGAAGGCTGAGAGGAGATATGATAACCATGTATAAATATGTGAGAGGAAGCTACAGGAAAGAGGGAGCAAGCTTGTTTTCTGCTTCCCTGGAGACTAGGGAGAGGAACAATGGCTTCAAACTACAAGAAAGGAGATTCCATCTGAACACGAGGAAGAACTTCCTGACTGTGAGAGCCGTTCAGCAGTGGAACTCTCTGCCCCGGAGTGTGGTGGAGGCTCCTTCTTTGGAGGTTTTTAAACAGAGGCTGGATGGCCATCTGTCAGGGGTGATTTGAATGCAATATTCCTGCTTCTTGGCAGGGGGTTGGCCTGGATGGCCCAAGAGGTCTCTTCCAACTCTTTGATTCTATGATTCTATGATTTACCTCATTGTAAACTACCATAATGCCATTCATATTTGTTGAATTACTTGGGGTTTATGCTTGTAACACTTGGAATATGGTTTGCTGATTTGTATTTATAGCATAATAGAATATGTTAAAAAATGAATGTTGGAACAGAAAACTGGGGGATTTGGAGTTAAATCTCTGCCTAGCTATGGAAACTTAGTGAGTGACCTTAGGCCAGGCAGACTCACTTAACCTTGTAGGAAGAGGAAGTTAGAATCCTCTGAATAAATTTAGACTAGGGTTATCATCAGGCAGAGTCAATTTGAAGACACATTCCAACAAGACAAATCTCAGTATAGATCCTGAAAAGTATCTGATGGATTGTAACTTCAGATTAGTCATGCATGTTGCTTAAAGATGTTCAAATAATATAAGAGGACAAGGGATGGGACTTCCATGCCAGAAGTCTAGTTGAATCCGCTTTGGATTTAATTCCATATTTTAAAGGAGTTATCAAAAGAGCTAAACATAGAAGACGCATTGTCACTGTATCCTTAGTTTAGAAGCACCAGTCATGATTGCTTGGTGAGGAAATATCACATAGACTTGCAAGAAGCTACTCTATAACAGTGCTTCCTCAACCTGTGGGTCCCCAGATGTTTTGGCCTTTAACTCAAAGAAATCATAACAGCTGGTAAACTGGGTTGTTGTAGGTTTTTCTGGGCTATATGGCCATGTTCTGGAGGCAATTTTTCTCCTGACGTTTCGCCTGCATCTATGGCAAGCATCCTCAGAGGTAGTGAGGTCTGTTGGAAGTAGGAAAAATGAGTTTATATATCTGTGGAATGACCAGGGTGAGACTTTTGTCTGCTGGGGCTAGGTGTGAATATTTCATCTGATCACCTTGATTAGCATTCAATGGCTTGGAAGTGCCTGGGGGGAATCTTTTGTTGAGAGTGATTTTATGTGCCTGTTTGTTTCCCCTCTGTTGTTTTGCTGTTGTAATGTCAGCTGGTAAACTGACTAGGATTTCTGGAATTATAGGCCAAAACACCTGGGGATCCACAGGATGAGAACCATTGCTTGATAATCAAAGTTCAGTACTGTGAATAGATCCATTGTAGTAGCTGCTCCTATAAAAAATTGTTGCCTGGTGAGGCAAAATCTCATAACTGAGCAAAGCAACATATTAGGATAGCCATGTTGGCCATGCAGAAAACTCCAACAATATTAATGAACAAGTGATACTTTTATCAACCAAAATATACAAAATATGTCATATAAACTTTTGAAGTAAATTTGAAAAGACATCCTATTGAAAAAGGAACCAGCTTGTTTTCTGCAGCTCCAGAGACTAGGACATGGAGCAACAGATTTAAATTCCAAGAGAAGATATTCCATCTAAACATTAGGAACAATTTCCTTAGTAGTTCAATGGGGGAATACACTGCTCTCCAAGAGTGTGGTGGACAGAACTTCTCTGTTTAAAAGCCCCACCCTCAGCCAAAAATAAGCTTAAGGTGCAGAAGGAGCAGTTTGAATGACCCCATTAAGGAGCCAGACTTAGGGCATGTGAGGGGACGGAGCAACAAGTTGGAGGAAGCTACTCCATTCCCCTCTTTCGGTTTGCCTTGTGCCAGCATGACCCATCTTCCTGCTCTATGAACAGTGCAAGCATAAACTGGTTGAACAATGGCCAGGTAGGAATTTCCCCTCCTCAGATTTGCTTGGGGGGGGGGGGTTGCCTACCTCACACTATTTCAGGTGGATATGGAAATTGGCTTAGTAATGGCATCATTTCAATAGGATTTCTTGAGTCATTAATAAGATTCCAAGACATAACAAAGGTTAAATACTCATTGTAGGCACTGTGGCATTCCCACCTTAAGGGGTAAAGGGTGGGCTCCCACAAAAGTCACTATAAGTTTCATAAAAGGGGAGCTACCCTTAGGGTTGGATTGAGGGTTCTCACTCTTAAAAGATTCAGCAGTTTGGGACAGAGCACTCTCAGGATGGCCGTCCAACTATGATTGGCCAAAAGGTTCAACCAAAGAATTTTGGGATCCTTGGTGCATGCATGTCCTTGGAGGTGGTTAGGGGGAGTGACCCCTGGCCCAGGGACAAGGCTCACTAGGTGGCCATTCAGCCATGAGTTACATTTAATGTGTTTACAGATTTTCCCTTTACAGGTTATTGCGAGTTTTTTGCAGCCTTTTTCCTATGTCTGGTCTCTTTATTGGGAGTTCAAACTTCTCCAGAAGTTTTTGAACAGAGGCTAGACAGTTAGGGCTGGGCGGTTTCGTTCGTTAATTTCGTAATTCGTTAATAATTCGTATTTAAAGTGGCTTACGAGCCGATATTGAACTGTTCAGGAGCAACTAAAAATCGAAACGATTTTTTAAAATTTATTTCGTAATTGTTTCGTAATTGTTTTAAAATTGTTTCGTTATTATTTTGTTATTATTTCCGTATGTCTGGTGCAAGTTTTATAGTTGTTGTTTGTTTTATCAGTGATAGAAAAATAAATTATCACACCAACAGTCAACAACAGAGGGAGAGGGAAGCTTTAGAAGTTCCCCCTGTCCCATTTGGAGGGTTTTTTAGCGTATTGCCCAATCGCGTCCGCCATTAACGAATCGATTTGTTATTGTTTCGAAATTGTTTCATAATTTCCGAAATTTCGTAAATATCGAACTTTTTTTAAAGAAAAAAATTCGGAATTCTTTTAAAAAACGAAACGCAAAAACCCCCTAAAAACGAATCGAGCTTAGAAACAATTTTTTTCCGTGGTTGCCCAGCCCTAATCAACAGTTATCTATCAGGAATGCTTGGGGTATGTTTTCCTGTGTGGCAGAATGGGACTGGATTGGATAGCCCTTGTGGTCTCTTTCAAGTCTTCCATGATTCTGTAAAGTTCCTTTGGCCACTCCCAGCATTTGAAAGATGTTTAAAATCACATAGGGGAAGAAAACTGATGTCACTAGTATCATAGGCTCATATCTGTCTCAAATGTTACTTCTGATCGGTTAAGATGGTCTGGGGTGATCCCAATGCAGGCAGAAGCCCCTTCTTGGCTGTATAGGAACTCGGAACAAAGGACAATAAAAGACAAGTAATAAAATTTCAACTCCATTAGCAACAGAAAAGGAACTTCCCTTGTGGCTGATGGAGTTGACATTTTATTACTTGTCTTTTATTACCCTTTGTCCCTGGTCCCCACACCACCAAGGAGGCAAGTGGCCTCTGCTTGCATTGGGATCCCTCCAGACTGTCTTACTAACAATAGAAATAACACCAGAGAGAAAATGTAGCTCTGTGATACTGACACCTTCACTGTTCTTCTCCTGTATGGCTTTAAACTCTTTTGCCTGATAAAGAACTCAGTGGAACCTCAGATGCATTTTGTGCCATCGCGCCTGGGGGCTATAATTCTTAATGAAGGAGGCATGGACATGGCATCTTTCCCCAGGGGATTGCTTCTTGCCCTCCTATAGGAAACTGGAACTCCCAAAAACACCAAAATGCTGTAAATAAATAACTCAAAATAAGTTTTATTGATCACAAAGAGTTATTTCTTTAAAGCAATGAGCTGGAAACTTCAGAGGGGTGAAGGAAAATATATGTTACAGTCTCAGTTAGTCCTGGGTCCAAGGTGCTTGAAGCTGAGAAGCCTTTCCAAGTTTCCTCTTTCCTCAATGGCTGTGAATGCTGGAGCAAATCACAACCCCAGTTCAGATGGCCTATGTTTGAAGACTCAGGATCTTCCTCTGATGCCAAAGGAACCAGTTTGAAGGTGCTTGAGACTTCCAACATCGATCAAGTTGGTCTGAACATGAAGCACAAGTCCCATGGTAAAAAAAACCTCAGAACTGGTGGTGAGAGGTAATTTAAATCAGGGTCTTTTAGAGTCAAGTCTCTTACTCACGTCCATCTGGTAGAAACTGTGATGGCTGAATGAAAAGAAAGGAAACACTCCCCTCCTGCAGGAAGAGGTGGAGCCAAACAGTACTGATTGACAGCTATAAGTAACCAATCCATACAACTATACATAAGCAGGATAAAAGGGAAGGATTAAGTATGATGCAACAGTTTAAATCTTGCAACTAACAGTTCTACACATAGGTGGTGCCACTCGCACCGTCACACATTTTGTGCATTTTAGCTGGCTAATAAAGTTAGTAAAGTATTACTCTTTTCTGGATTTTGGATTTTGTTGTATTTTGTGTATGTCCTGCACCCAAAAAAATTGATTTTTTCATTTGGGAGTTGTAGTTGCTGGGATTTATAGTTCACCTGAACCCCACCAATGATGGAATTGAACCAAACTTGTCACACAGTTCTCCCATGACCAACAGAAATACTGGACGGGTTTGGTGGGCAGTGTCCTTTGGTTTTGGAGTTGTAGTTCACCTACATCCAGAGATCACTGTGGACTCCAACAATAATGGATCTGGACCAAACTCTACAGGAATACTCAATCTGCTCAAAAGTGAACACTGGTGGAGTTTGGAGAAAATAGAATCTTGACATTTGGGAGTTGTAGTTGCTGGGATTTATAGTTCACCTACAATCACAGAGCATTCTGAACCCCACCCATGACAGAATTGGGCCAAACCCTCCACACAGAACCTGCATGTGGGCCACAGCAATGCGTGGCAGGGAACAGCTAGTCTGATATAAAATCCAATAAGGATTCATTGCATCCTTGATGTAAAAGCCAGCGACAATGATGCAAAATATCAAAGGCTAGCAAGTAATGCGTTCTATGAAATCTGCCCAATATTCTTGTTCAGCTCAGTTTTAGAATCCATTGCATTGTTATCCTTCCTCCACCCTGATTCCCCAATGCGCTTGCTGTTACGAATGATATAACCACATAGTTTGTGCTTTAATTAGTTTTCTAAACACATGACAAAGTAAACAGAATAAATCACAGTGACCTTTAAATTCCCAGAATTACAGCCTACTTAAATAGCCATAATATGGTAATAATAACGAGCCCTAATAGCCTGGGCTCTGTTCTGTACTGTACCCTGTATGATATGCTATGTTATTAATTTTGGTGTGAACGCAAATTATTCCCATAGTTCAGGTTTAATACTTTATTGATGTTGTTATTAATATAGATTTGTCAGTAAAGATACAAAACTCAGCCACTCATACTTAATGTCAGCCAACAAAACCAACTGGGAAAAGGGAGGATGGGCAAAGAACTAGGTTAGCCTTGCTGGATACAAAGGAGACCATGAGAGGAAGGAAAGAAATAACGATTTTCATTCATTAGAGCCATTGTTAATCTGAATTAAAGAAAAAGGAGGAGATGAAGGTAGCAGAAAACTATTTGGGTTTTGCTCAGAAGGAAAATCAAGTTTCCCCACAATCGTGACTGCATTTGGGTTCACTATAGTAGTGAGCAACAGGATAAGGCTGGAATAATGTATTGTTGAAGGCTTTCATGGCTGGAATCACTAGGATCTTGTGGGTTTTTTCAGGATGTATGGCCATGTTCTAGAGGCATTTTCTCCTGACGTTTTGCCTGCATCTATGGCAAGCATCCTCAGAGGTAGTGAGGTGGCTGGAATACTTTGGTGACACATGGCTGGAATACCTTGGTGACACATGAGGTGGATCTGTAATTGGTTAAATGGACGAACCCAGAGGGTGCTCACCAATGCTTCCTCTTCATCCTGGAAAGAAGTGACGAGTGGAGTGCCGCAGGGTTCCGTCCTGGGCCCGGTCCTGTTCAACATCTTTATTAATTACTTAGATGAAGGGCTAGAAGGCAGGATCATCAAGTTTGCAGACGACACCAAATTGGGAGGGATAGCCAATACTCCAGAGGACAGGAGCAGAATTCAAAACGATCTTGACAGATTAGAGAGATGGGCCAAAAATAACAAAATGAAGTTCAACAGTGACAAATGCAAGATACTCCACTTTGGCAGGAAAAAATGAAATGCAAAGATACAGAATGGGGGACCTGGCTCGAGAGCAGTACGTGTGAAAAAGATCTTGGAGTCCTCGTGGACAACAAGTTAAACATGAGCCAACAATGTGATGTGGCGGCAAAAAAAGCCAATAGGATTTTGGCCTGCATCAATAGGAGCATAGTGTCTAGGTCCAGGGAAGTAATGCTACCCCTCTATTCTGTTTTGGTTAGACCACATCTGGAATATTGTGTCCAATTCTGGGCATGACAGTTCAAGAGAGATATTGACAAGCTGGAATGTGTCCAGAGGAGAGCGACTAAAATGATAAAAGATCTGGAGAACAAGCCCTATGAGGAGCGGCTTAAGGAGCTGGGCATGTTTAGCCTGAAGAAGAGAAGGCTGAGAGGAGATATGATAGCCATGTATAAATATGTGAGAGGAAGCCACAGGGAGGAGGGAGCAAGCTTGTTTTCTGCTTCCCTGGAGACTAGGATGCAGGAACAATGGCTTCAAACTACAAGAAAGGAGATTCCACTGAACATGAGGAAGAACTTCCTGACTGTGAGAGCCGTTCAGCAGTGGAACTCTCTGCCCCGGAGTGTGGTGGAGGCTCCTTCTTTGGAAGCTTTTAAACAGAGGCTGGATGGCCATCTGTCAGGGGTGATTTGAATGCAATTTTCCTGCTTCTTGGCAGAAGGGGTTGGACTGGATGGCCCATGAGGTCTCTTCCAACTCTTTGATTCTATGATTCTATGATTCTATGACAGAATGATTGAATTTTATAGTTGGAGAGGTCATGAGGAGTATATAGTTCAAATCTATGCAATTCAGGAATAAACAACTAAAGCACTTCTGAAAGATGTCCATCTAACTTTTCTTTAAAGACCACCATTTTACTCTAAAATAGCTCTTACTATAAGGAGTTTTTTTTAAAAAAATAAATAAATAGTAGAATCTCTTTTTATTTATTTATTTTTGCCATTTTAATCCTCTCCTCCCCCCTCCCTCCCCCCGGCAGTCTCTGGAGAAAGCTCACTCTACCTTCTACATTACACCCCTTCAGATATTCTCCAAGTTAAACATATACAACTCATTTAGGGCCCTTCCACACAGTCCTTTGTCCCAGAATACCAAGGCAGATAATTCTACAACATCTACTTTGAGCTGGGTTACCTGAGTCCACACTCAGATAATTTGGGACTTTCTGCCTTGATATTGTGGGATAGAGGGCTGTGTGGAAGGGTCTTTAGTCATTACACATAAGATTCAGTTTTCAGAACTTTTGGGCATCTTGGTTGCATTTCTCTGAACACATTCCAGCTTGACAATATCCCTAAACTTGTCCACACTCCACTATTGCAGTGATTGGACAATGCTCAATTCAAGGTTTCAGAAGGGAGTTGTGCACAGGCAGCTGTTGTGAATAAAAATACACAACTGTGCATTCATAGAATCATAGAATTGGAAGAGATCTTGTGGGCCATCCAGTCCAACCCCCTGCCAAGAAGCAGGAAAATCACATTCAAAGCCTTCAGTTGGACATCTGATCACACATTCAGTTGTGCATTCAGTTATGGAATATTGTCATTTGATACAAAGGGTGCATACTCCAATCAATACACAACTCCAAATGAGAGGTCTTTGCTACAGTAATGTAATTCGGTTGTTGTAGGTTTTTTCGGGCTATATGGCCATGTTCTAGAGGCATTTCTCCTGACGTTTTGCCTGCATCTATGGCAAACATCCTCAGAGGCAGTGAGGTCTGTTGGAACTAGAAAAAAGGGTTTATATATCTGTGGAATGACCAGGGTGGGACAAAGGACTCGAAAGCCTTCAACAATACAATGTAATTCGGATTTATGGTCCATGGACTGGGGAATCCAGGAACCATTGCTCTAGACACTGCTCTAAAAAATAAGTGTAAACTTATATGCATGAAGGTTAGCTGGAAAAATGTTATCCTAAGCTCAGTATTCTGACTCTCCTCTTCCTCGGTTCATGCTCAGAACAATCTGGAAAAGCATACCATATGAAAAAGAATGAGTGGACCAAGTTCTCCATATGAACTTAGCCAGTGAATTTCATGACTTGGTAGGGAATAGATCCCTCCCATTCCAGTTCCTAGTCCAGCACTCTAAATACTAGGCCACACTTCCCATGTACAAGTAAGCCACACGTTTGTGGCTCACTGCTCTGTCTAACAATGCAAGAACACCCTTTTCCATTGTTACAAAAGTAACTCTTCCTTCAACACCTCCTCTCCAACTCCAGTCATGTAAATTATTCTAAGGAAGTACCATGGAAGACAGCCAAGGTCTAACAAGAAATGCCCTGTAGTCATGTTTATGCCATGTGACTCAGAAATTTTGCTCCAGGCTTTTTTTGAGTTTCACTCTTGTTCTGCAAAGGGAGAAGGAGAATATTTATACATGAGGTCTGCCAATAGACCGTAGAAGTATGTCTGGGGACACCATGCCAATTAGCTTTGAACTTAAGAGAAATTGCTGGCATTGGTTTTGGGCATGCAGTGGGTTGAAAAGAAATAATGAGAAATATTCAAAGGCACCTTCCGTCTCTTTCCTCCTTCTTGGGTGCTCTCTGTCTCTACCCTTTGCACACAAAAAATATCCTCAGATTTTCTGCATGACCCAGTTTCATGCCAAAGTCTGTGCCTGGACCTTTCTACCTTCACCAAAACTTTTGTTCTTTGTGTCTCTCTGTGTGTATTAAACAATTATCATGGTTCATAGGAGTAAGAGTCTAATTATAAGCATGTTTCCAGAATCCCTCACTAACTTGGCAAACTTTCCGTGTAACCAGGTTCACGTGAATGAAAAACTTCTCTTTTAAAGATATACAACTTCTTAAGGTGAACAAATATACAACTGACAGAAATTGACATGGGCAGATTGACATCCAATGGTGCCCCCCTGCTACTGTGTTGGAGAAATTGAGGTGAATAACATCTGAACTTTCTCCCTAGATCGTCAAGCCCTGAATCCAATTATGCCCTCCTAACTAGACATGTAGATGTTGTTGTGTGTCTTCAAGTCATTTGAAACTTATGTCAGCCCTGGAGCAAACCTGTTACAGGGTTTTCTCGACAAGATTACTCCACTGTGGACTTGCATTGACTTTCTCTGAGGCTGAGAAAGTGTGATCTGCCCAGGGACAACCAATGAGTTTCCATATCTGAGTGTGATTCCAACTCGGTTCTCCAGAGTCATAGGCCAATACTAGGGCTGGGCGGTTTCGTCCGTTAATTTCGTAATTCGCTATTAATTCGTTTTTTTTATAACGAAGCGATATTGAACCATTCAGGAGCAACTAAAAAACGAAACATTTTTTTTCAATTCGTTTCGTAATTGTTTCGTATTTGGCTCGAAATCGATTCGTAATTGATTCGAAATCGTTTTGTTATTATTTCCGCATCTCTGGTGCAAGTTTTATAGTCGTTGTTTGTTTTCTCAGTGAAAAAAAATAAATTATCACACCAACAGTCAACAACAGAGAGAGAGGGAAGCTTCCTGTCCCATTTGGAGGTTTTTTTAGCGTATTGCGAGATCGCGCCCGCCATTAATGAATCGATTCGTATTTGTTTCGAAATCAATTCGTAATTGATTCGTAATTTATGAAATTTCGTAAATATTGAAATTTTTTAAGGGAAATTTCGGAATTAATTTAAAAATCGAAACGCAAAAAAACCCTAAAAACGAATTGAGTTTAGAAACAAATTTTTCCGTGGTTGCCCAGCCCTAGCCAATACTCAAACAAGTATACCATGCTGAATATTACTAGACTTAGCTCATTCATTTAACTGTTGAGTGATGAGTCAACACATAGGTAAACCCAATTATTCAAGGCCTCTAATCTTGTTAATACTAACAATAGGCCTATGGCCACCAAATTCTGAATTCTTTGTCCAGAACTGAGAAATTTATTGTAAGGCCAGAAACAACTCTCAGAATCCCCAAATTATCATGGCTACTGGTCAACTATAGTAATCAGATAGTATGTCATCTAATGTATCTAAAAGTCTCTGTGTTAGGGGATTCCAGAATTTGGAATCCATAAGGATATTTTGCAAGGTTTGTGATCCTCATCCCTCCGGAGTTGTCTTATAATATTTTTGAGTGTATACTATACTTGTGATTGTTCCTATTATGAATTTGTATTTCCCCTTCCAGCCATGCCTAGAAGGGGGGGGGGGCTATTTGCCCACTCCAATGAAGAGACCAAGTAAAGGGGGTGGAGTACAACACTCTTGTGCATCCACCCCTCTCAACTCCAGCATTAGATCAGCAAATGTTGGCCCACCCTCCTACCCTAAGAAGTACCAAGGGGTCACTTCAGAGTTGGGTAGGAATTTTCTCCCTTTAATAGGGGTTGTTTTGCCTATCCTCTATTAATGGGTTGATTGGCATTAGGCTGTCATGTGGAGTAGGGGGGTACAATTTACATCTCAGTGTGCACCTTAAGGCACCCATGTTGGTGAAGGCCTGAAATGGGAACTCCCACCAGTTCCTCAACCAAGGTGGGAGTGAACAAAAATGGCCTTGGAGCTGTGGGGGACTTCTAATCCCTGAAGTTTCTCAACTTGGGGTTTGAATACACTACACAGTTTCCCAAAGCAGTTGCCCTGGTTATGATTCATGGTGAGTTATGCAGGGAAACCAGGTGCCTCGCCCAATGTCACCTGAGGAGTGGGTCTGGGGTGGCCACTGCCACTGCTTACACAATCATAGAATCATAGAAGCAAAGAGTTGGAAGAGACCTCATGGGCCATCCAGTCCAACCCCCTGCCAAGAAGCAGGAATATTGCATTCAAATCACCCCTGACAGATGGCCATCCAGCCTCTGTTTAAAAGCTTCCAAAGAAGGAGCCTCCACCACACTCCGGGGCAGAGAGTTCCACTGCTGAACGGCTCTCACAGTCAGGAAGTTCTTCCTCATGTTCAGATGGAATCTCCTTTCTTGTAGTTTGAAGCCATTGTTCCATTGCGTCCTAGTCTCCAAGGAAGCAGAAAACAAGCTTGCTCCCTCCTCCCTGTGGCTTCCTCTCACATATTTATACATGGCTATCATATCTCCTTTCAGCCTTCTCTTCTCTCACCAGCTCTGGTGTGGGCTGGTCCATGAGGTCACGAAGAGTTGGAGACGACTGAATGAATGAACAACAACACCTTTAGATATAGGTCTTTGCATATATATTGTCAAAGGCTTCCATGACTGGAATCACTGGATTGTTGTAGGTTCTTTGGACTATATGGTCATGTTCTGGAAGCATTCTCTCCTGGCGTTTCACCTGGATCTATGGCAGGCATCCTCAGAGGTTGTGACTTCACAACCTCTGATGATGCCTGCCATAGATGCAGGTGAAACATCAGGAGAGAATACTTCTAGAACATGACCATACAGCTCTAAAATCCTACAACAACCCTTTGCATATGTATTTGTAAAAGAGAGGAAAGAGAGAATAATTTCGTGGGATACTTCAACTTATGATTTCTCATCTTATATCTCCAATATGAGAATCTGAATTTTCCCTTTCCATATCCACAGTAAGAACTTGACTATCCCCGAAAAATGAAATGACAATATTTGCAGAAAAGGTCATCTCAACATAATATTCCAATCAAAGAGAATGGCAAGGAAGATTTTTTTTCTCTCTCTAGATGCTCAGCTTGATTTGCTCTGTGTGTATATTGCACACACAGGCATGCACACACACTTCTGCATGAAGAACCTTGGCCTCCTTTTTCCCCTTCCATTATTCCCTTGAATTTATCATATCAATAAACATACGCACACACAATGCCCACATAGATAGCAAAGTGAAATGACTTATTTATAATCAGAAATGCTAGGATACCAGATGGCATTCAGTACATCTTCATATAATGGGTTCTCTAGTACAGTTCCAACTCCATGGAAACAAACAGTGGAATATTATTAAAATGTCAATTAGTTTAATTTCTGCTCAAATCTATAATAGGAGGGGGGAGGGGAGGGCTGGCACAGGCTGGAATTTAATTTGGTTATAAGGTTCTGAATGCTAGTAAATACACAAAACTCTGAATTGAGTCAAGGAGAACAGATGCACGGGACAGAAAGGAAGGATTAGTAGAAGGGAAGGGAAGTCATATTTTTAAATGAAAGTGACGGTGCCTCGTCTATTTCAAAACATAGCAACTGTTGCACCTGGCATAATTCGAAACCTTGCCAATTATCTTAAGCTCAATTATCTTAGGGATAGCCTTTCTGCTGGGCACGCATGGTAGGGTAGTGATGCTACTACAAATATCTGAATTTTCCATTTGTAAAGTGAAAATTGTGTATTCATTGTGTTTGCAGATCAGAGTCAAAGTGCCTGGAGGACTGGCAGACTTCTTAGTTGAAATTCTAGTTAAAATCCTGTTGTTACCTTGAATTCCCCTGTACCAGAAAGAGAATAGAGTAGAATGGCTTTATTGTCATTGTATTATTTAACAATGAAATTAAATACGTTCCCCAGCGCACACCGCAAAACACACCACAACCATGCCTCCACGCCCAACCACCATCACATGTGATGTAGCAGTTTGAGTGTTGGACTATAGGCTTGTTTGATCGTGTTCGTTAGTTTCTAAAGTCGTTATTAATTCGTATTTAAATTAGCTTACGATCCAATATCGAGCCATGCAGGAATAGTGTGAAGAGTAATTAAGAATCGAAACAATTTTTCCAAATTTTCGTAATTATTTCGTAATTATTTCGTAATTATTAAGACGGGAAAGAAGGAGAGAAAAGGTGCCAGTGTTGCCTTTCCTCCCCATCCTCCTCCTCCTCCTGGAGATATTTTATTATCTTATTACTTATTTTATAATTTTATAATTTTATAATTTTATTATTTTATTATTTTATTATTTTATTATTTTATTATTTATTTTATTTTATTATTTTATTATTTTATTATTTTATTATTTTATTTATTTATTTATTTATTTCCGTCACTTTTACCCCGCCCTTCTCACCCCCGGGGGGGGACTCAGGGCGGCTTACAGAGGAAGGCACAATTCGATGCCTTTGTCACATAAACATACATATATAAGCAAATTAAACAATTACATATTAAAAATTTTAAAAACATCACTACACAAAAATACAGTAACACAGTAGTAGACTAATCCTGAGCTCAGCGTTCGGAGTTTCGTAAATCCATTCCGTCTCGTCAAATTCCAGCTCGTCATCAGGTCTTTCTTTAGCTGCCATGATGTCCAAATGCCTGGTCCCATATCCAGGTTTTCAACTTTTTCCTAAATGAAAGAAGGGACGTTGCCGATCTAATCTCCCCGGGGAGTGAGTTCCACAGGTGGGGGGCCACCACCGAGAAGGCCCTGCTCCTCGTCCCCGCCAATCTCACTTGTGATAAAGGCGGGGTCGAGAGCAGGGCCTCCCCGGAAGATCTTAGGTTCCGAGGTGGGACGTAGAGGGAGATCCGTTCGGACAGATACACTGGGCCGGAACCGTATAGGGTTTTGTAGGTCAAAACCAGCACTTTGAATTGTGCTCAGAATTGGATCGGCAGCCAGTGGAGCTGACACAACAGGGGGGTGGTGTGCTCCCTGTATGTCGCTCCGGTGAGCAATCTGGCTGCCTCCCGCTGGACCAGTTGGAGTTTCCGAGCAGTCTTCAAAGGCAACCCCACGTAGAGTGCGTTGCAGTAATCCAATCGGGATGTAACAAGAGCGTGGACCACCGTGGCCAAGTCCGACTTCCCAAGGTACGGGCGCAGTTGGCGCACAAGTTTTAGTTGTGCAAAAGCTCTCCCGGCCACCGCCGAGACCTGGGGTTCCAGGCTCAGCGATGAGTCCAGGATCACTCCCAAGCTGCGAACCTGCGTCTTCAGGGGGAGTGTAACCCCGTCTAACACAGGCTGTAACCCTATGCCCTGTTCGGCCTTACGACTGACCAGTAGGACCTCTGTCTTGTCTGGATTCAATTTCAATTTGTTAGCTCTCATCCAGTCCGACACAGCGGCCAAGCACCGGTTCAAGGTCTGGACAGCCTCCTTGGTGACAGGTGGAAAGGAGTGACAGATTTGGACATCATCTGCGTAGAGATAACATCTCATTCCGAAACTCCGAATGATCTCCCCCAGCGGCTTCATGTAGATGTTAAATAACATCGGGGACAGAATTGAACCCTGTGGGACTCCACACAACAACGGTTGCGGAGTCGAACAGGTGTCACCCAATAACACCTTCTGGGTCCGTCCCTCAAGGAAGGATCGGAGCCACCGCAGCAGTGCCTCCGAGCCCCATGTCCATGAGGCGCCCCAGAAGGATACCGTGATCGACGGTATCGAAGGCCGCTGAGAGGTCCAGCAGAACTAACAGGGACACACTCCCCCTGTCCAGCTCCCTGCGCAGATCATCTACCAAGGCGACCAAGGCTGTCTCAGTTCCATGTCCCGGCCTAAAGCCTGACTGTGCCGGATCTAGATAATCAGTGTCTACCAGAAACCCCTGGAGTTGTGCTGCCACCACACGTTCCATGACTTTGCCCAAATAGGGGAGATTGGAAACTGGCCGATAGTTGTCGAATTGAGTGGGATCCAGTGATGGTTTCTTCAACAGCGGTTTTATAATAGCTTGTTTTAAGCTCGCTGGAAATTTTCCTTCCTGTAAGGAGGCATTAACCATCACCTTCACCCACTCTGCCAAACCCCCTCTGGCTTCTTTTATCAGCCAGGATGGGCAGGGGTCTAGGATGCATGTGGTGGGTCGCACCTCTCCAAGGATCCTGTCCACATCCTCAAGCTGAACCAATTGAAACGAATCCAACAAAACTGGACAAGCAGATGTTCTCGTTACATCCCCAGAGACTGCCGTTAACATGACGTCAAAGCCTGACCGAATCCGCTCAATTTTATCCGTGAAGAATCGAGCAAATGCTTCACAGCGGGCCACCGAGTTATCCGAGGCCTCGCATTTTGGTGGATTTAACAGGCCCCTGACGACTCGGAAGAGCTCAGCCGGATGATTCTTCACGGATGCAATATTGGCTGTAATAGATGTTTTTTGAGCTGCCACTATTGCCACACCGTAGGACCTTAAAAAGGCATTCAGGTGTGTTTGGGCTGGATTGGTGGGATTCTGGCGCCACACGCACTCTAGCCTCCTCTTCTTTCGCTTCATCGCTGCCAGCTCCTCAGTAAACCAAGAGGCTGGTTTAGCTCGGTTACTCGAGAGGGGACGTTCCGGAGCGATTGTGTCAATTGCCCTGGTCAACTCACTGTCCCAGCGAGAGACCAGAGCATCGACAGAGTCGCCAGCCAAGGAGGTGGAGAAATCCCCAAGATTTCTATTATTTTATTAATAAAATAAAAATATTTTATTATTTTATTATTTTATTATTTTATTATTTTATTATTTTATTATTTTATTATTTTATTATTTTATTATTTTATTATTTTATTATTTTATTATTTTATTATTTTATTATTTTATTTTAAAGTGATTTTAATTTGTATTTTTACTAACTTAATGTATTTTAATTTCATCCTGAATTTCAGAAGTTCCCCCTGTCCCGTTTGGAGGTGTTTTTAGCGCATTGCGCAATTGTGTCCGTCATTAACGAATCGATTCATAATTAGCGAAATTTCGTAAATTTTGAAATTTTGAAATCTTAAATTTCGGAAATCCTCAGAAATTCGAAATGCTGGCGCCCCCTGGAAACGAAGCGAGTTTAGAACCAATTTTTTTCTTGATCAAACAAGCCTATTGGACTACACTAGGGCCATGGAAAACCTCTGTAAAAATGTGGACAAGTCACACACTCTCAACCTTAGAGGAAGGCAATAGGAAACTTCCTTTAAAGTAAGCGGCCTTAGTGTCACTATAAGTCAGAACCATCTTGAAGGTCCACGAAATAGACATGGTTGGGCACTATTGTTCAATATTTTTTTATTTGTCGTGTCAGGGCAACCAGTCAATTTTATTACATTTCTAACAGAACAAAACAAACAGACAGACAAAACACAAAATTTGCAAGTTCGGTAGTTGATTAAATATCATTTGACCAGTATCTGGCCACTTGGAGTGCCTCTGGTGTTGCCGCAAGGAGGTCCTCCATTGTGCATGTGGCAGGGCTCAGGGTGCATTGCAGCAGGTGGTCAGTGGTTTGCTCCTCTCCACACTCGCATGTCATGGATTCCACTTTGTGCCCCCATTTCTAAAGGTTGGCTCTGCATCTCGTGGTGGCAGAGCTCAGTCTGTTCAGCGCCTTTCACGTCACCCAGTCTTCTGTGTGCCCAGGGGGGAGTCTCTCATTTGGTATCAGCCATTGATTGAGGTTCTGGGTTTGAGCCTGCCACTTTTGGACTCTCGCTTGCTGAGGTGTTCCAGCGAGTGTCTCTGTAGATCTTAGAAAACTATTTTTAGATTTAAGTCATTGACGTGCTGACTGATACCCAAACAGGGGATGTGCTGGAGATGTCACTGTCTTGGTCCTTTCACTATTGGCTGCTACTTCCTGGCGGATGTCAGGTGGTGCAATACCGGCTCAAATGTGTAATTTCTCCAGTGGTGTAGGGCGCAGACACCCCGTGATAATGTGGCATGTCTCATTAAGTGCCATATCTACTGTTTTACTGTGGGCATGCATACTCAGCAGCAGAGTAGCAGAGCGCAAGGGCAGATGTCTCCACTGTGTTTGCTTGTGATCTCCAGGTTGTGCCAATCAGCTTTTGTATGATATTGTTTCTAGCACCCACTTTTTGCTTGATGTTCAGGCAGTGCTTCTTGTAGGTCAGAGCATGGTCCAGAGTGACTCCCAGGTATTTGGGTGCGCTGCAATGCTCCAGTGGGATTCGAGGGGGACATGAAAGAAGCCCCCTCACAGGATTGCAAGATACCTCTGGGCAACGTCTTCATAGACGGCTGATTCTCTCACTCCAGAAGCAACCAGATTGTCCAATATGGAGTATCTCTATATACTTCAAGGTTGTTGGAAGCAAAGTTGCTCTTGTGGTGCCATTATACATTCCATTGAGCATTTGAATGTGCCTTCTGTACAAACATTTGGTTGCACATCCATTTGCAAAATGCCATTATTCACTTACAGAGTGATGTGCATTCATTGTTATATAACTCCCTTAGCATTAAGTTGCATTCTGTCTCTTTGATACAAAATCTTGGCTTAAGTATTTGCCTTGATTACTTATAAAGCAAAGTTTAGACATGTTTGTAATCGACAGCTCCCAGAAACCAGTATTTATTAATTTATTTACTATCAAAAGCATTGCATAAATTAGTATAAAACTGATAAAAATAGGAGTGCAGGCAGCTAAATATCTTTTGACCAAAAATGGGCAACAACAACGGCATTGTCTGTAGCCTCCAACAATTCTTCCTCTGTACATGAGGCAGGGCATAGTGGACAAGCATACACAAGTGGAGTTGTCTGTTCTGCTCCAGAGTCACATAAGGTGTGGGATTCTTTTAGGTAGTGCCATTTTGCCAGGTTGTCTTTTGATCTGCCCACTCTGCTTCTGAGTCTATTCAGGGACTTCCAGGTTGTCCGTGCTTGGTTTGCTCCTGGAGGAGGACCCTCGTGAGGCGACATCCAGTTGGGATTTCCTGATTTAGATGCCCAGAGGGATACCCTTGCTGTTGCTGTGGGGACACCAAGAGGAGTGGTAGTTCTCGTAAAGGTTTTCCTTGATTTGAGTCTACTGGGAAGAGGCTGGTAGCCATGTAGTGGGTGGCTTTCACAATGTTCAACCTTATTTCTCTCACATTTAGCAGTAACTTCCTGTCGCACATTGGGGGGGGGGGAGGGCAATGCCAGCTAGCTTGTAGTTTATCAACAGGTGTAGGTTTACATTCCGTATAGATTACTGCAACACACTCTACGTGGGGTTGCCTTTGAAGACTGTTCGGAAACTTCAACTAGTCCAGTGGGCGGCAGCTAGACTTCTCACTGGAGCATCATACAGAGAGCATACCACCCCTCTGTTATGTCAGCTCCACTGGCTGCCGATTCAGTTCCGAGCACAATTCAAAGTGCTGGTTTTGACCTATAAAACGCTATATTGCTCTGGCGCAGCATACCTGTCCGAACGTATCTCCTTCTACATCCTGCCTAGGAATTTAAGATCTTCTGGAGATTGGCTGGGATGAGGGACAGGGCCTTTTCGGTGGTAGCCCCCCGCCTGTGGAATTCACTCCCCGGGGAAATTAGATCATCCTCTCTTTCAGAAGGAAATTAAAAACATGGATATGGGACCAGGCCTTTGGTTAATCTGGCAGACTGACAATGGACAATGACGACTAAAGCTTTGGAAACGGACTATGATAAGCGGAATGAATTTATTAATTACGGACTTGGCAAAACGATGGCCACCAGGCTGGCATTTTATTGTATTTTTATTGTATTAATGGAATGTTTTAACTGTTATAATTTATTGTTACTATGTATTTTACTGTGTGAATTGTAGGCATCAACGTAGGCCGGTTGGAAGCTGCCCTGAGTCCCCCTTCGGGGGTTGAGAAAGGTGGGGTAGAAATACCCGAAATAAATAAATAAATAAATAAATAAGACATCCTGTGATTATTCTTCATGTTTCAGTCAATGCTATGTTCACCTGCTTTGCATGGGCAGACTTATGCCAAACAGGGAAGACAGTCAAGTAAGACAAGGCTAGGTCAAGAAACCAGTGTAATGTATGGCCCTTTGAACTTGTAGCTGCTGTGAGTTGGGGTTCCAAACACAACTTTTCCATAATCAGCTATAAAACAGAATGTCAGGGGGTGATTGTAATAGTGATACAACCATGAATAAAGGGAGGAGAATCATTCCCTTTCATTACCATGGCTTACAGTTTGTCTTTTCCATTATTATCTGGCAGCCCAAGTCTCCTACACTGGTGAAAGCCAGGTGCAAAAAGCTTTCTAATGATGTATTTGGAAAGCGGGAACTGATAATGTTTTGGTGATTATTGGTTAAAAGAGATGGAACAAAGCAGAATCCATGAGTCATTAATTTTCTTTTACTTTGGATTTTTCAGGAAATAATTTTGTATACATTTACAAATACACTCTAATGCTTTTTGAAGACATTGCATTAACGCCGGGCTTATAATGAATGATACATCGGGAGACAAGGATTTGATATTGTTTAGACATCCATTTAGTTTGGCCAAGAAATCAGAAGAGAAGGATTTGAAAATGCTGTTAAGAAAGAACTGCATGAAATACTCAAATCTCAAAATATATCATGAAATACCAAAGTCATAGTCATCCAGATATATTTTTTTCCAATTTTTATGTACAGTTGAGACTCTATGGTCTAACAGCTCTGGTCATCAGGGAGTTCTTCCTAATGTTTAGGTGGGATCTCCTTTCATGTACTTTTACGGTTTGGGACCACCCTACCTGCGCGACCGCATCTCCATCTACGAACCCACACGCTCACTCCGGTCATCTTGGGAGGCCCTGCTCGTGATCCCACCCACATCGCAAGCGCGCTTGGTGGGGACATGGGACAGGGCCTTTTCTGTGGCGACCCCCCAACTTTGGAACGCCCTTCCAAAAGATCTTTGACAGGCCCCTACTTTAGCAGTTTTCAGAAAGAATCTAAAAACTTGGCTGTTCCGTTGTGCCTTCTCAGATTAGGAATTCCCCATCCCAAGTCCTAGAAGCACTTTAGTATAATTAAGATTGCTGCACACCGCACTATTTTAATCCTATGTTCCTCCTGCCATTTCAGCACTTTTAACCCTGTACCCACTGCTCTGGCCGGCCCAGTTTTTAATTGTCCTGATGTATTGTTACTAGTGTGTTTATTCTGCTTAACTATTTTGATTTGCTTTTGTTTTATTGCCGTGTTATGTTTTGTTGTATTGTGTTCTGAGGCTTCGGCCTGTGTAAGCCGCATCGAGTCCTTCGGGAGATGCTAGCGGGGTACAAATAAAGTTAATAATAATAATAATAATAATAATAATAATAATAATAATAATATTTTGCACATATTGCTCTGTTTCCTCACCTCTGGAGAAGCAGAAAGCAAGAATTCTCCTTTCTTCAATATGACATCATTTCAAATATTAAACATTGCTTTTCTGTCCATTCTCAGCCTTAGAATCATAGAATCCTAGAATCAAAGAGTTGGAAGAGACCTCATGGGCCATCCAGTCCAACCCCCTGCCAAGAAGCAGGAATATTGCATTCAAAGCACCCCTGACAGATGGCCATCCAGCCTCGGTTTAAAAGTTTCCAAAGAAGGAGCCTCCACCACACTCCGGGCAGAGAGTTCCACTGCTGAACGGCTCTCACAGTCAGGAAGTTCTTCCTCATGTTCAGATGGAATCTCCTCTCTTGTAGTTTGAAGCCATTGTTCCTTGTCCTTGTCTCCAAGGAAGCAGAAAACAATCTTGCTCCCTCCTCCCTGTGGCTTCCTCTCACATATTTATACATGGCTATCATATCCTCTCAGCCTTCTCTTCTTCAGGCTAAACATGCCCAGCTCCTTAAGCCGCTCCTCATAGGGCTTGTTCTCCAGACCCTTGATCATTTTAGTCACCCTCCTCTGGACACATTCCAGCTTATCAATATCTCTCTTGAATTGTGGTGCCCAGAATTGGACACAATATTCCAGGTGTGGTCTAACCAAAGCGGAATAGAGGGGTAGCATTACTTCCCTAGCTTAGCATTACCATCTCTCTAAGCTTAGCATTACCATCTCCCTAAGCTGCTATACTCCCAAATCTCTTTTACATGGATTGTTTTCACATGGACTGTTTTCAAGCTAGGTGTCATCATCATCTGGGTATTTCAATTTTTCTACCTAGAAACTAGATTTCTATTTATGCAGGCCAAAATCCCATTGGCTTCTGTAGCTGTTGCATGATGTTGTTGGCTCATGTCTCATGTCAAGATGATGTAGTTCTGTCAATAGTTTCTATCTTCTTCCTTAAAAGAGAAAAAGTTGGCAGAAGTGAGTTCTTTTACTCGACGCTGCCTTAGGAGTTTCCACATCCTGCTTTAAGAATGTCTGGTCAAGGATGAGAGCCTACCTTTTGGTGCTCAGAACAGAATCACAATTCTTATTATAAAACATTTAAAAGCAATAATTTCTGCAGACTTAACCTCGTGGATTTTTCTAATACAGTTAAATTAAATTTTGGGGAAAAAAGGAAGGAAGTGTGGAGGATGGGTGGGAGGGGAGCCGTCCGAATAAAGCAGAGAGAATTCCTTCATGTGCAATTAGCAGATTTTAAACAGAACCTTTAGTATTAGCGTTATTCTTTCTGCCTCAATGCGTGGATTATTATTTAAATTGATATGACATAAGAGGATATAAATAATTCCTAAGTGTACGTCTAAACAAGGATTTCTGCCCATATTCAAATGGCTAAACATTATCAATTCCCTGTTTCCCAATGTATCATTCATTACAAGCCTGATGCTAATTTAATCTCTTAAAAAATGCCATTAGAGTGCTGATAAACATTATAAATAAATACAAAATTGCTGTTCTGAAAAATACGGTGTAACAGAAAATAAATGACTCTTGGGTTCTACCAAATTCCTTGTCTCTCCCCCTTAAGTGACTGAGGAGGCATCACAGCTTAGATGCCCAGGACTGAGTTAGTAATCCAACACATCTTTTGCAATCAAAAATGAAATATATTAAACCTGAAAGTGTAATTTCATTATCCATAATTCTACATTGCAAATTAAGATTCAAAAAGTGTTAATGCATGAGGGGAATGTTGATCGACCCTGCCATTGATTTAGCTACTAGTCCAAACTGGCTTCCAATGCTCTCTGGAAGAAATGACACTAGGCAAATCCTATTGGGTCCTGCATATTTCAGTGGGATTCCATCACCACTTTGAACTAGTGATGCAACAAACATTTCTAGAAGAGAACAGTACAACACTGACACTTTCCCTAGATCCAGGGAAGTCATGCTACCTCTCTATTCTGCCTTGGTCAGACCAAACCTGGAATCACACTTTGTCCAATTCTGGGCACTGCAATTTAAGGGAGATGTTCACTCTAAGCTGCAATGTGTCCAGGCGAGGGCAATTAAAATGATCATGGGGCTGGAGAACATGTCCTATGAGGAGTGGCTTAAAGAGCTGGGCATGTTTAGCCTGCAGAAGAGAAGGCTGAGAGGAGACATGATAGCTATGTATAAATATGTGAGAGGAAGTCATAGGGAGGAGGGAGCAGGCTTGTTATCTGCTGTCCTGGATACTAGGATGTGGAACAATGGCTTCAAACTACAGGAAAGGAGATTCCACCTGAACATGAGGAAGAACTTCCTGACTATGAGAGCTATTCAGCAGTAGAACTCTTTTGCCTTGGAGTGTGGTGGAGGATCCTTCTTTGGAGGCTTTTATTTATTTTATTATTTATTTACCTTACTTATATACCGCTGTTCTCAGCCTGAAGGCGACTCACAGCGGTTCACAACAAATATGAACAGCTTTTAAGCAGAGGCTGCATGAGCATTTGTCGGGGGTGCTTTGAATGCAATTTTCTTGGGATTGAGCTGGATGGCACACAAGATCTCTTCTAACTCTATGATTCTATGACCAGTATCCAGCAACATGGGGTACATCTACACTATAGAGTTAATGCAGTTTGAAGCCAATTCAGCTATCATGGGTCAGTGTTAGGGACTCATGGTTGTTATAGCTTTACAAGTTCTTGAGCTGTCTCTGCCAAAGAGTGCTGGTGGCTTGCAAAACTACACATCTCAGGATTCCATAGCATTGAGCCATAACAGCTAGACACCAAACTGTATTAATTCTACAGTTTAGGTCACCATGCTCAGTCTTTGTATAAAGCCTAGGAAACAGGGCAAACAGAGGCTCTCAGGAGATGTAAGCATCCTCCATTTCAACAGACCCAAAACTCCCGAAACAGAACTTCCCAACCCATGTGCAGCTGGGGCTGGGATGGAGATTTGCCTCCTCCACCGAGAGGGAGACTTGATAGTAAATCTGGCAGGATCTGCTTTCCAGAAGGGGCTGGGTTACTTTACATGCTTCTGCCCCCTCTGCACTCATTCTGATGGAGACATCGACCTGCCCTTCCACTGCCAACAGCATAATTTAGGTTGCCAACCAAGGCCGGGTAGGAATTTTTTCCCTCCTATGTTCTAGGGGTTTTTTCGCCTACCCTATACTGTTAAAAGGCAAATTGGGAGTGTTGGGTCTTTAAATAGGCAATAGCTAAATTAGAGAAATAACCATATTTTGGCGTACACCAAGACAGACTTTGTTAGGTCATGAACAAAAACCCTCACTTGTGGTTCTCTTAAACAGGTGGGGGCATATCCAAATGACCTTGAAAAGGGAGATTTTGACCTCAATTTCCTTGAGGCAGAATATCCTTTATGTTTCTATACTTAGGTCATCCAGGATTTCTTCACTCAGTGTTTTGCCCTATTGCACCTGATTGGTAGTTCAGGAAGGAACACTACCTCAGCTTTAGTCCTCACCAAACTCTTAGGTCACTTTAGATTGAGATTGAAATGAAAGCTTTAAGATTTAATTAGGTAGCATTCAATAAAGTTGCCCTAGTTTACTGGTTTATCGGTGTCTGTGTCTCTTATTTTGGGGGTTGGCAGGCAATAAGACTTGTAATGCCACTTTGAGAAATGGCCAACTATATATGAGTACAATGCTTTGGAGACACAAGCAGGATAGGATATGTTTCATCAGTAACAAAATGGCAGACAAGTGATAGGTTATGAGACCTTGTGAAGGAGCGAGTTACAATAGAGCATTGCCCTATAGCTACTCCAAAGAGATAATGAGAAAAGAAGTTGGAATTGTCTCCAGCAGCTTGAAAACGAGCTTGAAAACCTGATGGTGAAAAAGCAGGATATAAATCCAATTGCCCATTAAGACAGTGGCACATGATGAACATTTCCATTAAAGAAAGCAAGGGGTGTCTTTGAAGGATGATTTTCAATAAGGCCAAAATTGAAATCTGACACCAGAAGAAGTTTTGTTCTGCCTAGGTAGAACTGCATCCTGTCTCTTCTCTCATCTCTGAAAAAAGAAAGCTTCAAAACAACACCACGAACAACAACACCCTGAAACTTCTCAATACAGCCATTTCTTGGCCAGTTTTTTTTGGGGTGGGGGGGTGGGGGGGGTAATTGTAGCAAAGGATGTGTCATCAGCTAGACACAGAGGCAACATGCAGTTTTCCAGGACCTCTAGAAGACAACAAGGACATTCTTGGATATGCCTCATTGCATTGGGTCTACGTGATTTACTGATATGTTTATTTTTCCAAGTAAAGTCCTCTTGGCCCTCTATCCAATAAATAATTATGTTTGGAGTACGGCATGCAAAAGGTAGTGGATATTTTTTTATGCGTTTCAGTCATTGTGTTTCACTATTGCAAGATATACCCCTTAAACTGTATTAGATTGGCTAAGTTGACTACAATTAACTGTCAGCTACAGTAAGTGGCATCCATGGAGATTGGTAGATGTCAGATACATTTCTCAGATACATCTCCTCTCAGCCTTCTCTTCTTTAGGCTAAACATGCCCAGCTCCTTAAGCCACTCCTCATAGGGCTTGTTCTCCAGATCCACATTCCAGCTTGTCAATATCTCTCTAGAATTGTGGTGCCCAGAATTGGACACAATATTCCAGGTGTGGTTTAACCAAAGTGGAATAGAGGGGTAGCATTTCTTCCCTAGATCTAGACACTATGCTATTCTTGCATGTTGTTCTTATTAACAGCTTTTCCCAGTTTGGCACTCTGATGTTACTTGCTCAGACATGTCCTGGTTCACATCTGTGAAATGTTTGGGGATATACAGTTTGTGCAAGGTGGATTCACACCTGGTTGGGTAACTTCTTACACAAAGAGTTTGCATAAAGCTGTAATCTGGTGCAAGATATTCATGCTGTTAATTTTACATTGAATTTGGGCTTATAATTATGATGACTGGAGATCTAAAGGTCATTTGTAGCCTTCAGAGCGTAACCCAGGAGCATCTGAATTTCCTTCTGTCTCCCTACTCTTCACTCCAATATAACTCCAAAGATAAAAAGCTTTCAACGTCATCATTAAATAAGGGATATGCTGTGCTGAATTCATTACACGTACTCCCCCACCCAGTCCAGTCATAATGCTGCTGTTATACAAACTGAGGGATTTGTAAGAGGAGGATGCAGTCAATACCATCAATATCAGTAAGTAAAATTTACTTTGCCGGTATATTTTATTTGCAATGCATATGGAATAATCTATTTATTTGCACACAAGCACAAACAGACATCATAAATTGGGGCCGGTGGGGAGGAGGGTCTGCCACCTCCTTTCCGCTTGCCAAGCCCAGCTCTCAAAATTATAATTGACCCATTGCAAGCTCCCCCAAAAAAGATCACATCAGCCTTTTTCCATTTTCTTCTTCTTCCTTGAGTTAAGACACCACAACTACTCACAAATAGCCAAGATAAATCTCCAAAGTTTCCCCATAAACAGAAGTCTCTGTTTCTACTACCTGCTTGAATTCATTGATTAAGCTGTTTTATAAGATAATAAAAAAACTCAAATAAAAAAAGCATTATTTGCCCCCAGGCTGTGCAATGCTCCTCTCTTCAAAAGAACTTCATAAGTCATAATGGAAGCTGTCCTAGCTGAATGCCCCATTGCATTTAGGAACTGGGAAGGGGACAGCAACGCAAAATAACGGCTGCACCAAATGGGTTGGGATTCACTGGAAGCCAACAATCAAATCACTCTTTAATTAACTTTAATTAATCCTGAAACCAAATGGATCTTCTCTGGGTTTTATTCCAAATTTTAAAAAACTATTCTAGGGCTGATCTTCTGATGGACTTTGGGTGTGTAACGCTGTTCAATTTACTACTTATTAAGTTCATGTGTTTATGAGTAAAGTTGATGATTGACAGATGAAACTACGGTTAATACAGCCCTGTGATTCTCAAACTAATAAATAATAATAATAATAATAATAATAATAATAATAATAATAATAATTTGTAGATAGAACTGCAAAGACTCAGGCACAAGACAGTCAAGGTGGTCCCAGTGGTGATGGGCACACTAAATTCAGTGCCTGAAGACCTTGGCCTGCACTTAAACACAATTGGTGCTGACAAAATTACCATCTGACTGCTGCAAAAGACCATCTTACTGGGATCTGCACGCATTATTTGCCGATACATCACACAGTCCTAGACACTTGGGAAATGTCCGCCGTGTGGTCCAATACAACAACCATCAGAGTGTCTGCTGTGGACTCGTCTTGTGTTTTAATAATAATAATAATATAATAATAATAATAATAACTTTATTTTATACCCCGCCACCATCTCTCAGGGGGACTTGGGGCGACTTACAAGAGACAAGCCCAAAAAATACAAATTACAACACACACAAAATACATAAAAACAACTAAAATCAATAGCAAGCATCAGAAAAACATTACAATCACAATACACATTTTAAAAATAGTGTCATGGCTGAAAGATTAAGTGTGGAATGCAGAGGGATCAAAGAATCATAGAATCATAGAATCAAAGAGTTGGAAGAGACCTCATGGGCCATCCAGTCCAACCCCATTCTGCCAAGAAGCAGGAATATTGCATTCAAGTCACCCCTGACAGATGGCCATCCAGCCTCTGAATTTGCAATAGTTCCTAGAAAGAGCTGAGGGAAGCTGTAAGATTTGCTTCAATTTCCATCATGGTTACAGCTGGGAGGGTAATGTCTATTAGGCATTCCCAGTAACAAGATTACAGGTAGGAGGGCCAACTAAAGTGCAAAGAGCTATGGCGAGATCAATCCAATTCTCTAGTGAACTGCCTAACCAAATACACAACAGAACATCCAGGTTTTTAGTTCCTTGGGGAAAATGGATAGGGTAGGTGCCAATCTGACCTACTTAGACAGAGAATTCCAGAGCTGAGGGGCCACCACTGGGAAGGCTCTGTCCCTCATTCCCACCAGCCGTGTTTGAGACGGCAGCGGAAGCAAAAGCAGAGCCTGCCCAGATGATCTTAAGGTATGTGCTGGTTCATAGGGGAAGATGCGATCTCGAAGATAGGTAGGTCCTGAACTGTTTAGGGCATTGTAGGTAATCACCTGCAGCTTGAATTGGGACCAGAAACAGCCAGTGGAGCTGTTTAAACTTTGCTCCTTCAGATGGATTGGTTTTCATCTCTTTGCTAGCTAGAGACAAAACTGTTAGAAGATCCAAGTTTGGGAACCACTGATATAGTCAGAGTAGTTAGAACAGCTCGAAAGGAGAAAAGAGTGCACATTAGGGTTAAAAATCTGACAATTGTGTAATCCTAGGGTTTGTAGAGACCTCAAGGACAATCCAGTGCAACCCCATTCTTCCATGTAGAAAGACACCATCAAAGTCATCCAGCTTCCTCTTAAAAATGTCCAGAAAAGGAGACCCCCAACACTCTCTAAAGCAGAATATTCCATTGTCAAAATGCCCTTGCCATCAAGAAGTTCTTCTAAAGTTCAGGTGGAATTCCTTTTGCTGTAGTTAGAATCCATTGTTCCCTGTTCTAGTCTCAGTAGTAGCAGAAAACAAACTTCCTCCATCTTTGATATTACATCTTCAATATTTAAACCTATTGAACCAGTAGAAACATACCCAGTTCCCTCAACTGCTCTTTATAAGTATTCATCGTTTTGGTCACTCTTCTCAATACATGATCCATCTTTTCTTGAATTGTGGTGCCCAGAACAGGAACTAATATCCCAGCATTCAAGTTGTTGACAGGTATTGCACAATAGTGCATGTACACACGTGATCATTTATTTTATGCTAAAGCGATGTTGGATTAGGGTCATGGAGCTACACAGTGAATATAAATTATGAACTGCAGCAGATGAATGTGCTGCCAATATGTGCCTGTACTATGTACAATGCACATCACATGCATCTTACAGCCATCTTCAATGTGCATTTGCATCCATGCACATTGCCATTGCATGGAGAACTCCACTTCCTCAGGCTCGAGTTGAAGATCACCATTCTGCTTTGGGCAGTAATGTCCACCTCCTCTATAAGACATCAAGAAGATCCCAAGCTGAGACTGTTCATGCAGATGCCCATACCGTTTTAGGTGATATGAGCATAAGCTTCCAGCAAATCTGACCCTTGAATGCCTTGTGTCTGGAGAATGGCAGCAGCATGCACGACCCTAATCATCTGCCTCCTCAAGTTCAAATGAATGTCTGAATGAATTAATGTAGAAGAGAAGGAAAGGAAAGGTGACCTCAAAAGTGCCAAGTAGGTAATTTATTGCCCAACACATTTCAGGAGTTTTTATCTTTTCTTTGGAGCTAGTTCTGCATCAGAAAGAGAGGCCAAGGCTTTCTTCAATATGATCTCTTACTGTGTAGAAACCATTCTGGGGTTTCTCTAAAAACAAAACAAAACAAAACAAAACTCCAGCCTCTAACTCTGAGTCAAACCTATGGTATGTCTTTAAGACTCTGTTATTTTTAATTCTCCAGTTGATGTTTCTCTCCTATTAAATATGGTGTGATGTCCCAGGACAAGACACATTTCAAAATATCCAACCTCAATGGGACAAAGCCCTATTTTTGCACAAAAAGAATGTGCAGCAAAATCTCATTGGTGGAGTGCAAGATTGTACAGCTGAATGTGCAGCTCACTTTATGATTGTGATATGCCATGCTTACTTTCATGCAAAATATCCAATATGTATATGTATTCTGCAATGCAGAAGGGCACAGCATGCCCAATTGCATTGTACGTACAACTCTTCCTGCAAATGTAGTTGCCTGCTTGGATGAAAAAATACACTCAATGTAGAACTCATGAACAGGATGTCCAACCAGTTTTTTAGGGGTTCTATTGGGATGCCATATTAAGCTAAAAGGTAGTGGTGTCCCCTTGACAATAAGTCTAGTCGTGTACAACTCTGGGGGGTGGTGCTCATCTCCATTTCTAAGCCATAGACACCTCCAAGTTCATGTGGTCAACATGACTGCATGGAGTGCTGTTACTTTCCTGCCTAAGCAGTGCCCATTGATCTACTCACATTTGCATGTTTTTGAACTGCTAGGTTAGCAGAAGCTGGGGTTAACAGCAAGGAGTTCACCCCACTCCCTGAATTTGAACCACCAGTCTTTTGGTCAGCAAGTTCAGCAGCTCAGCGGTTTAACCTACTGCATCACTAGGGGCTGGAGCTAGGTGTGAATGTTTCAACTGACCACCTTGATTAGCATATAATCAAGTAGCAAAATCTGGCCACCAGTATTAAAAAACCCTAAAATTACAACAGCACAACAACAGAGAGGAAACAAACAAGGACATCTTATCACCTCTCAACAAAAGTTTGCTCTAGGCACTGTCAGTCCATTATATGCTAATCAAGGTGGTCAGTTGAAACATTCACACCTAGCTACAGCAGACAAGAATCCTTTGGCCCATCCTGGTCTTTCCACAGATATATAAACCCATTTTCCTAGTTTCCAACAGGCCTCACAACCTCTGAGGATGCTTGCCACAGATCCAGGCAAAACATCAGGAGAGAATGCTTCTAGAATATGGCCATACAGCCCGAAAAGCCTACAACAACCCAATATATGGTTGTTCTTTTGCTCTGCAGACAAATTCTTTGTGACCAATTTCACACATTTTTTCTCATGTGCAGATCTTCCACAGACAGTTCATCAGTTAACTTCTATTTTGAGTAGTCCCACTTCTTGTATGATTAATCACAATTTAAACATAGGTCCCTATCCAGAACAATCTTCATGTGAGCCACATTGTTTCCCCTTTTGGAAGTCTAAGAATGCCTGCATGCTGTTTGTCCTCAATGCCCTTCCTTCTATCCTTGAACAGCTTGTGCCATCTGAAGACTTGTGCTGAAGACAAAACAGCATCTCCATATGCTGTCCTCGACAACGGCAAGGTTTTCCGAGTTTCACACAGAACTTGATCACGTAGCACTGCTCCAGGTTCCTATGAATTCTTGCCTGTGACAAGAAACGAACACTGCTATGCACTTTGCTAGCATACCAAGACTTTGTATTTCTAGGTACAAAGATTACCGCAGACACAGACTGCAGCCAGGAAATCAGAAGATGGTTACTTCTTGGGAGGAGAGCAACAACCAATCTCGATAAAATAGTGAAGAGTAGAGACATCACACTGGCAACAAAGATCCACATAGTTAAAGCAATGGTATTCCCCATTGTCACCTATGGATGTGAAAGCTGTACCATAGGGAAGGCCGAGTGAAGGAAGAGAGACGCTTTGAACTGTGGTGCTGGAGGAAAGTTCTGAGAGTGCCTTGGACCTTGAGAAGATCCAACCAGTCCATCCTCCAGGAAATAAAGCCCAACTGCTCATTGGAGGGAAGGATATTAGAGGTAAAGATGAAGTACTTTGGCCACAGAATGAGAAGACAGGAAAGCTGTTGTGACTCAGCTGGAACCACAGATACAGACTGATAGTGTTGTGACTCAGAGTGACTCTGACAAGAGTGATGGGATTCAGGTTCACAATCAGGTTCAAAATGTTCCTTTTCTAGACAATGAGGAACCTGGTGTGCAAGTTCAGTTTCCCACAGCAGGGAATGATGTTTTTGATACTGAATCTAGCCAGCTGCAAATTTACTCAGAAAAGGAGGACAGTTCTCAGTCTGATAATAGGCAGGAAAGCAACCAGGCTGACAGTAACGAGCAGCCTGACCTTGATGAAACGGGAATCTTAGTTCTGGCTGACCGTTTGGAATTGAGTGTTCAGAGGAGTGTGAGAATAGCCAACAAGAAGGAGGTCAGAGGCCAAATAAATGCTTTAATGTATTACAAAGGGTATTAAGCAGTGTGTTTGAAAACAAACCTTTGTCAGAGCAACTTCTCGCTCAACCAAGCAGCTTGTGCTCGTTTTCCTGTGTCCATGGTCTTGGAATTTTGTCATGTTCTCATGGGACTTTGTTTCGTTGGTGCCATTTGGAATTTTGCTTTACAGTGCTATGTTTTATTGATCTTTGGATCTATTCTGCACACAGACTGAATTCTTTGTAGTTTATTAAAAAGTAAAAGATGAAAAGTTTAAAAAGCAAGCAAACTACAAAGACTTCAGTCTGTGTGTAGAATAGATTCAGCAAGGTGAATCTATTCTGAGGTGCAACAAAAGCTTAGAGAAGACAATGATGTTGGGGGAAATGGAAGGAAAAAGAAAGAGGGGCCGACCAAGGACAAGATGGATGGATGGTACCCTTGAAGTGATTGGCTTGACTCTGAAGGAGCTGGGCGTGGTGATAGCTGACAGGGAGCTCTGGCGTGGGCTGATCCATGAGGTCATGAAAAGTTGGAATGGAAACAACTGAATGAATAGTGATTTAATTGTCAAATTCCCACCTCCTAACTCCTCATTTCTCTTTAGGAGTTGCTGATAAGTTATCCATTTCCTTTCTTCTAACTCTCTTTTATGTTTTGCTTCTGTGGGCGATATCCACAGTGGGGTTTTGGAATATAATCTGGGTTTATATTTTTCCCATGTTTTTATAAGGGCTGACCTAATGTAATGATTACTAAAAGTTTTTTCCACCTTTCTTTTGCTATACCATAAGTATCCGTGCCACCCCACCCTGAGGTCATGACCTTCTAGTGCTAGTAGTGGCCGATTTTCAAGGGTGGCCCATTCTTTTAGCGCAACCATATTACACGCCTCATAGTAAAGTTTAAGGTCCGGTAGCCCTAAACCCCCCCTTTTTTTTTCATCCGTTAGTATTTTTAGGCTTATCCTCGGTTTCCTATCTTTCCATATAAATTTTGTAATTTCCTTTTTCCATTTTTTAAATAGATGGTCCGTTCTTAACACCGGGAGTGTTTGGAATAAAAATAAAAATTTTGGCAGTATTGACATTTTGAGTAGCGCGATTCTCCCTAGTAGCGAGAGGTCCAAGTACTTCCACCTATTTAAATCTTTTTGTATTTTGTTCCATAATGTTTCATAATTATTTTTTATCAGATTGATGTTACTTTTAGTGATGGTTACCCCTAAGTATCTTACTTTGCTTTCAATTTTCAGTTCCGCCCGTTCTTGTAGTGTTTCTTTTTCTTTTTGGTCCAAATTCTTAGTAAGTAATTTCGTTTTTTGTTTGTTCAATTTAAAACCCGCCACCTCTCCAAATTCCTCGATCTTGGCTAACCATTGCCTAACAATGACAACAAGCATACCAAGAGCAGTGCAGAGGTGCAGAAAAGTCCAACTGTATGCCTGGGTTCCCGCTGCACTTGCCTCAACCCACACTTTTCTTTCATGGCCCTTCTGCACTGCTCACAAAAATCATTCTCATAACTTTTGAGATAGGCCAGGTATATTGATAGATTTAGATAAATAGAGATATCAATGGCTGGATAGTCAACCTGATTGGTACCATCAGTCCCTCCTTTCTGCCTTCCACAGAGTTTTCAGTGACATCGCATTCAAGCATAAACAAGCCAAGTAAGATCTTCAAATGTCACAGTAGAAAGTTATGACCAAAGGCTGAGTCTGACAAGGAGTGTCACTTTAACTAGTCATAGTCCCTGATTTCTCATCCTTCTCTCTCCTTGTGGAAAACAAGCACCTTTCAGGACATAACAATGACATCAAAATGAAGTCAGAATTGACATACAACCAAATCTCTTTCCTTGGGATTATTTCGGAAATGCTAAGGACAGCTCATTATGCTCCGAAAGCTTTGTCATCGTCAGAGTTTGAATGGGGAATGCACTTTTCTTTACTGGATCTAAAATAAAGATGGACTTTTATAAGCCAGAATGATATAGTGGTTTGAGTATTGGATTGCAATTCTGGAGACCAGGCTTCAAATCCCTGCTCAGCCATGGAAACCTACTGGTTGAAACTGGGCAAGTCCAGTTCTCTCCGTCTCAATGGAAGGCAAAGGCAAATCTCCTCTAAAGAAATCTTGCCAAGAAAACCTTGTAATATGTTCTTCTCCAGGTTACCATAACTCAAAAATGATCTGAAGACACAAGAACAACAACACACTATGGCCAAAGTGGGTTGCTGTGAGGTTCCAGGCTGTCTGGCCATGTTCCAGAAGCATTCTCTCCTGACGCTTCACCCACACCTATGCCAGGCATCCTCAGAGGTTGTGAGGCCTGTTGGAAATGAGGCAAGTGAGGTTTATATAACTGTAGAATGATGTCCAGGGTGGGAGAAAGCACTCTTTTCTGTTTGAGGCAAGTGTGAATGTTGCAATTGACAACCTTGATTAGCATTTAATGGCCTTACAGCTTCAAAGCCTGGCAGATTCCTGCCTGGGGGGATCCATTGTTGGGAGGTGTTGGTTGGCCCTGATTGTTTCCTGTCTGGATTTCCCTCTGTTTTTAGTGTTGCTCTTTATTTATTCATTTGTTCATTTTTGTGATTTCCTCCTTTCTGTTGAAATTGTCCACATGCTTGTGTATTTCAGAGGCTTCTCTGTGTAGTCTGACATGGTGGTTGTGAGAGTGGTCCAGCAGTTCTGTGTTCTCAAATAATATGCTGTGTCCAGGTTGGTTCATCAGGTGCTCTGCTATGGCTGACTTCTCTGGTTGGAGTAGTCTGCAGTGCCTTTCATGTTCCTTGATTCGTGTTTGGGCAATGCTGCTGCGTTTGGTGATCCCTATGTAGACTTGTCCACAGCTGCATGGTATACGGTAGACTCCTGCAGAAGCGAGAAGCTTGTCCTTTGCTGAATGTAGCATTTGTTGGATTTTCTTGGTAGGTCTGTAGATAGTTTGTATGTTGTGTTTCCTCATCAGCTTCCCTATGTGGTCAGTGGTTCCCTTGACCGCAAACTCTCTACAGAAATTGTCCACATGCTGGTGGATTTCAATGGCTTCTCTATGTAGTCTGGCATGGTGGTTGTCAAAATAGTTCAGCATTTCTGTGTTCTCAGATATTATGCTGTGTCCAGGTTAGTTCATCAGATGCTCTGCTATGGCCAACTTCTCAAAGTTTTCAAATTCCAGTCCAAATCTAAAAGATTACACTTGAAATCAGCAAAGGTTGAATCCTATTACACATCACCAAATAAATGGTTTTCTCGCATTTTGTAGCTTCTTGGACTTTTACTTATTATCAAATATTTGATTTGAATAAGGATTATTAATCTCATCATTGTTTTAGTTTTGTTTTAACAGTATTTTCTATCACAGTTTTACCCAAAATGTTAAACAGTAATTAACATTTTAATTTTTTTTTTAATACCATTACCTGTATTTTAGTTCATTTTCAAGTAATACAAACCCAAAGTAGAAAAGAAGGAAGGAAGGATCACGGAAGAACAGAAAGAAAAAGTCTTATTGAATACATTAAGAAAATAAGTAAAAACTAAAAGAAAAAATGAATAAAAAGAAGTGGATTGAGTGAAAGTATAACCAAGTATAACTAATAGTAATGTAGTAATTAAAGTATATGGATAAATTGCATCAACGTTTTTTTCATACCAGTGTGAAAAGCTCAGCCTCTCATTGAACATCGAGAAAACCAATGTGCTCTTCCAGCAATCACCAGCCAATCCCTTTCCAATGCCAGAAATACAGGTTAATGATGTAACATTAGAAAATGTTGACCATTTCCGCTCCCTTGGCAGCCACCTCTCCACAAAAGTCAATATTGACACTGAAATACAACACCACCTGAGCTCTGCAAGTGCAGCATTTTTTCGAATGAAGCAGAGAGTGTTTGAGGACCGGGACATCCGTAGGGAGACCAAGGGGCTTGTTTATAAAGCTAGTGTCCTCCTAACTCTGCTATATGCCTGCAAGACGTGGACAGTCTACAGACATCACACTCAACTCTTGGAATAATTCCATCAGTGTTGCCTCCAAAAAACCTTGCAAATCTCTTGGGAAGACAGACGCACAAATGTCAGTGTGCTGGAAGAAGCAAAGACTACCAGCATTGAAGCGATGCTCCTATGCCATCAATTACCCTGGATTCGACACGTTGTCCGAAAGACTGATTATCATCTCGCAAAGCAGTTACTGTACTCCCAACTCAAGAACAGAAAATGGAATGTTGGTGGACAGGAAAAGAGATGTAAAGATGGGTTGAAAGCCAACCTTAAAAACTGTGGCATAAACACAAAGAACTGGGAAGCCCTGGCCCTTGAGGACTCTAGCTGGAGGTCAACTGTGACCAGCAGTGCTGCAGAATTCAAAGAAGCATGAATGGAGGATTAAAGGGAGAGACGTGCCAAGAGGAAGAAGCATCAAGCCAACCCTGAACGGGACCACCTTCCATCTGGAAAGCAATGTCCTCACTGTGGGAGAACATGAGGATCAAGAATAGGGCTCCACAGCCACCTACGGACCCACCACCAAGATACGACACCTGGTGTCAAGACCCAGAAGCCTTAATGATGCCAAACACAATGTAAAAGGTCCAAACACAGGTTTATTTGGTACAGAAAAGGCTTGGAGACACTTACTTCAGTGTCTCAATAACAAACTAAAAGTTTGTAGCAAATGCAAAGCGAAAAAAGCAACTTAAATATAATCTGGATTATTCTGGCATATAATCCGGTATAACAAAAACATGTAGCAATCCGCTTGAAATTCACAGTGTCCAAAGAGCATACAAAAACAAGTTGGTAATGAGCCAAAAACAGTGCCCAAAGTTAGTCCGTAGTCCAAACACGTTCCAAAACACGTAGCCGTTGTCAAACACGATCCGGAGTCAAAAACGGGATCATGAGAAAGTCCAAAACACGTAGCCGTTGTCAAACACGACCCGGAGTCAAAAACGGGAGAGTAGAAGTCGTCACTTATGGAGTTTCAAGAAGTAAACACAGGAACACGGAGATCTGTAGTCCAAGGACCCAAACTTGAGGATTGGCAGTTACAAAGAATCACACACGAAAAGACACTTTGCCTTCTGCAAAGAACCCATTGAAACAAAACCAACTTATATCCTAAAGTTCCTCATCAGAAGATGAGGAGCTCCCCATCCTTTCATCATCGCTCTCAGCTGCCCCATTCCCTGCAGCTGAATCCAGACCCCCATCCCTCCATCTTTGCTAGCGTCTGTCAAGACTTAGATCTTGCCAAGTGCTCCCTGGATGCCATTCTTCTGTAAACCCCTCAAAATTGTTGCTGGAGGTAGGCTGGGTATAGATATCCCTAATCTCCTGTACGTGGGTCCAATCGAGCTCATCCTCCTCCCCCATGTCACTCCCAGTCCCATCACTCCCTTCAAAGCCCATGAAGTCTTCAACCTCTGTAGAAGTGCTAAGTATATCACGGATACGCTTCCTTTGAATCTCCTCATCAGATTCTTATTCGTGAGTAGCCCGCTTGACTCCCCTGCTTTTCCCCCCATCCCGCATTTCACAGTTGGGGAAACCCTCGAAGGTTTTAGAATCACTCGGGGTCATGATTATCTGTCTAATCCATTTTCACTGCTGCTCTTCTTCCAACACCTGTGCATCCCTCTTCTCCCTCCTACCAGTAGTAGCAACGTTACCATCACACTGTACTACAACACCTGGAGGACCATTTTCCTCGAGCTACAAGGTATCACCTTAGTAAGTAAGTAAGTAAGTAAGTAAAGTATATGGATAAACCGCATCAATGGTCTTTTCATATCAGTATGGAAAATTGCTAGGAAAATAACTAAAGATGTGGTATTTTCAGTCAAGAAATAGTATATTTTTGCCCCAAACAATTTTGTGGGGAGATGACCCCAATGGCCAAAGATAAAGAATAAAAAGGTGATATTATTTCCTTTTTTTTCTTCTGCATTAATAAATGTGTGTTTCCCCCTGATTTATTCTTTTTGAGAAATAAAATATAAATGCCTCTAAGACACAGTTTAAAACCATCTAATATGTGTTTGGACTTAGCTGTGACCTGCCTTCTTATCGCAAAAGACTTTTGAGATGCCCTCTTCCAATATCTGCGGTTCATCAGAGATGCTTCTTCTCATCCTTGAAACTTTTAAATCCCTTGATTCTAATCAAATAAGTGAAAAAACCCAACCTGATAACTCACGTCTCTGTTGACGGTGTCTCTCCTCCCCACACCTGCTTTTAGCAAACTTCACATCTCAACACATTAATGTCTTAGATTGTCACCTTTCTTTCTCAGAACAAATTCTGGCAGGGATATGAATGGCTTTGTACTAGAGATGGGTGAAAAACACCCTCCTTGTTGTCCTTTCATCAATGGACAGAAACATTCATTTTCTTTTAATACTAACAGGGTTTTGAGAGCAAGCTTCTTTTTTTTTTTTAAAAAAAAAAAAGCAGTTTTAACAAGGCAAAGCAGAAGAGGAGAAGGAAACAGAAAAGAGGAGGGAGAAGAAGAAGGGGAGAAGGAGGAGGAAGGAAAAGAAGAGGTGGAGGAAGGCATAGGAAAAAGAGGTGGTGGTAGAGGAGGAAGAGGTGGAGGAGGAGCAAAAAGGAAATGAAGAGGWGGAGGAAGGAAGAGGAGAAGGAAGAGGAGGAGGAGGAAGAAAATGAAGACGTGAAGGAAGGAAAAGGAGGAAGAAGAGGAGGAGGAGGAAGGAAATGAAGAAGTGGAGGAAGGAAGAGGAAGGAAAKTAAGACGTGGKGGAGGAGGAAGGAAACAAAGAGGKGGAGGAAAGAAGAGGGAGGAGAAAGAAGAAGTGGAGAAAAAAAACAAGAAGAGACACAAGGAAGAGATGCTGCAATGTTAGCAAAATTGTTGTTGTTGTTGTTGTTGTTGTTGTTACATTGATGCTAACATGGTTAAGAAGTGAAGTTCCCATCACCTGCTGTCTTCAGATGGCACAAGCTGTTCAAGGATAGAAGGAAGGGCATTGAGGACAAACAGCATGCAGGCATTCTTAGACTTCCAAAAGGGGAAACAATGTGGCTCACATGAAGATTGTTCTGGATAGGGACCTATGTTTRAATTGTGATTAATCATACAAGAAGTGGGACTACTCAAAATAGAAGTTAACTGATGAACTGTCTGTGGAAGATCTGCACATGAGAAAAAATGTGTGAAATTGGTCACAAAGAATTTGTCTGCAGAGCAAAAGAACAACCATATATTGGGTTGTTGTAGGCTTTTCGGGCTGTATGTTTGAATGACCACCACAGAAAGGGGGTCTGAAAACTTCAATTTGTGTGAAAGACAATGGGGAATACCATTGCTTTAACTATGTGGATCTTTGTTGCCAGTGTGATGTCTCTACTCTTCACTATTTTATCGAGATTGGTTGTTGCTCTCCTCCCAAGAAGTAACCATCTTCTGATTTCCTGGCTGCAGTCTGTGTCTGCGGTAATCTTTGTACCTAGAAATACAAAGTCTTGGTATGCTAGCAAAGTGCATAGCAGTGTTTGTTTCTTGTCACAGGCAAGAATTCATAGGAACCTGGAGCAGTGCTACGTGATCAAGTTCTGTGTGAAACTCGGAAAACCTTGCCGTTGTCGAGGACAGCATATGGAGATGCTGTTTTGTCTTCAGCACAAGTCTTCAGATGGCACAAATTGAAGTTTTCAGACCCCCTTTCTGTGGTGGTCATTCAAACATAAAGCAAGTTTCAGACATCTTTAAGGATCCAGGAAATATATTTCCGAGGAAATTTCTGGATAACTGCATGCTATTTATGGTTTTAATTGTACATCCTCAGTGAACAATGCCTCCAACAACATTTCAAAGGGGATTTGGAGACTTCTTTTTGGGCAAAATCACAGATGGTTGCCTTATTGTTGAAGAACTCCACAAACAGTCTTTCAGAAAGTCTTCATCTATTTGTCCTTTAGGATTCATATCAGCTAGGCAACTTGGGCGAGATCTACAATCTTGAACACCCATTTTTCCAAGTTGGCTTGCTCTCTTAAACAGCTGGCCATGATTAATGCCAGGAAACCTTTTCCACAGAGAAAAGGTAACCATGCAAATCATGATGGTCACCAACCCAATATGGGCAACCTTAGTTAGGAAGGAAAAACAATAATGCGGAAGCCTTGAAGTTAGATAGCAAAAGGGGTCTTTTTGTTGTTGTTCATTCGTTCAGTCGTCTCCGACTCTTCGTGACCTCATGGACCAGCCCACACCAGAGCTCCCTGTCGGCTGTCACCACCCCCAGCTCCTTCAAGGTCAGTCCAGTCACTTCAAGGATGCCATCCATCCATCTTGCCCTTGGTCGGCCCCTCTTCCTTTTGCCTTCCACTTTCCCCAGCATCATTGTCTTCTCTAGGCTTTGCTGTCTCCTCATGATGTGGCCAAAGTACTTCATCTTGGCCTCTACTATCCTTCCCTCCAATGAGCAGCCGGGCTTTATTTCCTGGAGGATGGACTGGTTGGATCTCCTCGCAGTCCAAGGAACTCTCAGAACTTTCCTCCAACACCACAGTTCAAAAGGGGTCTTAGACATGGGAAATGTCTTTTGGACTACCTCAGAACTTACTCCTTAAAACTCTGGATTTATGGTTGAGATCATAAAGTGGGCAGTCCAAAGAGGTTAGGGGCAACGCAAACAGACATTTCCCCACACTTGGACTTGCCTGAGTCAAGGTGAAGGAGGAGTCCATAGGATCCTGACCTTACTTAATTCACCCCTATACAGATCCATAATAACTAGTTAATAAAGAGGGACTCATCACCCATTGCTTGTGTAATGAGTCCTTAATGGAGAAAGCATAATGCACCCCCATATGCTTTGTATAATTAATGCCGTGTGTATCCATGTTTTCTTCTCCTGCCCTTTGATTTCCGATGCACCCTTCTTCTTCCATTTAGTTCATTTGTGATTATTTAATTGTGGCTCCAGCTCTTTGCTTCAGCCGCCTCCCCTCCAAACCACCCCCAGAATAAAAACAAAACACAAAACCGCTGCCTTTAGGTGAGCTACACAAAGCCTGTCATTATTTAAAAATGCCCAGAACATTAATGTTCTTCTGTCTGCTAGGTCATTGTGTACAGTGTTAGTCATTTGCGCAGGGACATAATTGTTGTTATTAGGTGTTTCACAGTGAAGAGAGATGTTAAAATAGGGAAATATGATGAGGTGATTCTTCAAGGGTAGTCGGGTCAGCATGCATTACAGAGGCAGCACAATCCTTCCAAAGGAGAGGCAGGCCATAATGAATTGTATGTCCTTAGCCTTTCAGCTTTTGTGCCATCAACGTATCAAGCACAGCGGCCTGGATTAACACAATATAAGGACATCAAAGGAGGCAACTAATGTCCTAGTTCTTTGACCTATTTCACACTGTGACTGACAAGATGCTTGTGAGAAGCCACCAAACATGGTGTGAAGGCAACAGCCCACTCCACAAATGTCTTCTAAAGTGTTAGCATATGGCATTCAAAGTCTTCATGTTCTCACCGTGGCTAATAGGTAGGTGATACTACTCCACTTAGGTCATATTGACGGACTTCCCATAGCCATAGAATCATAAAATCACAGAATCCTATAGTAAGAAGTGACATATCTAGTCCAAACTCCTACTTTATTTATTTATTTATTTAGAGTTTTTATATCTCGACCCCCAGAGAGGGACTCAGGCCGGCTAACAACAGAGGATTCAATAAAGTAAGATAAAAGCAAATATACATCATCAATATAAAATACATTAAACTACAATTCATACAAATTACAAAAAAGTCAATTCGTCAGAGTGAAATCACAAATTCGTTGGCATCCACCAGTAGGTCAGCAGTTATTGACTCAATCATCTTTCTGCAAATGCAGTATCCCAAAGCCATGATTTTACCAGCTTTCTAAAAGTTAGGAGGGAAGAGGCAGATCTAATCTCCAGCGGGAGGGAGTTCCAGAGCCAAGAGGCCACCACCGAGAAGGCCCTATCTCTCATCCCTACAAGACGCGATTGCGAAGGAGGTGGGACCGAGAGCAGGGCCCCTCCAGAAGATCTTAACAACCTTGATGGTTCATAGGGGAGAATCCGTTTGGACAGGTAAACTGGGCCGGAGTCATTTAGGGATTTATAGGTCAACACCAACACTTTAAATTGTGCTCGGAAGCTAATTGGCAGCCAGTGGAGCTGATTCAGCAGAGTAGTGTGCTCCCTGTACCTCGCTCCTGTTAGTAGTCTGGCTGCCACTTGTTGGACTAGTTGAAGCTTCCAGGCAGTCTTCAGAGGCAACGCCACGTACAGAGCGTTGCAGTAGTCTATACGGGATGTAACCAGAGCGTGTACCACCGTGGCCAAGTCAGACTTCCCAAGGTACAAGCGCAGCTGGCGCACAAGTTTTAATTGGGTTATATAAAGCACTCCTGAAAGGTGTCCACCCAGCCCCTGTTTAAATACCTCCGTTTTTTTACAATAAAGAAGTCTTTCCTAATGTTTAGGTGGGATGTCTTTTCTTATAGTTTGATTTGTTTCATGTGCTAGTCTCTGAAGCAGCTGAAAACAAGTTCTCTCCATCTTCTATAGGATATGATTTCAAAATATTTAGAGATGGTGATTTTATCACCTTTTGCCATTGCCTTCTCTAAACTAAACATAGCTTCTTCATTTATTTCTCACAAGGCTTGGTTTCCAGGCCTGTGATCACTTTGGTTACTCTTCTCTGGACACTGTTTTGGTCATTGTGTGCTGCGTTTAACAGGTCTTAGATTTGATCCAAAATGACTCATATATGGGGAAGTCTTTGGAGACATATAGATGAGGTACAGGACTGCAGCACACATAATCCTATCTCAATGAGCACATTTCCAGCCCAAATATCCTCCAAGTCCACCTATCCCTATCCCCGGCAGGACTGAAGACCGACAGGTCACAGGTTCGAATCCGGGGAGAGGCGGATGAGTTTCCTCTAACAGCTCCAGCTCCTCATGTGGGGACATGAGAGAAGCCTCCCACAAGGATGATAAAAACATCAAAATCATCCGGGCGTCCCCTGGGCAACGTCCTTGCAGATGGCCAATTCTCTCACACCAGAAGCGATTTCTGACATGACCAAAAATAACCAAAAACCTATCCCTAAAATATCCATCCTATTTCTCTTGGACATGCACAGCATTTTTAAAATTTTAATCATTACATTTGGCCCTGAAACAGGTTTTTAAATGCGTCGTGATATTATTGTTATTGTTTTGCTTTGTTATGAGTTGTTTATTGTTGTATTGTTGTTGTTGTGTTTTATTGATGTATTTGGGCTCGGCCTTTTGTAAGCCGCACCAAGTCCTGCAGGAGATGGTAGCGTGGTATAAATAAAGGTTTATTATTATTATTATTATTATTATTATTATTATTATTATTATTATTATTAAGTCTCATGCTTAACAGATGTATGTCTTCTAGGGGTGTGCAAAATGGCTGGGATCTGTTCTGGTTTTGTTCTGTTTTCATTTCAAATTTTGGGTCCCCGGTGGCCTCCCCGTCTCTTCCAGAAATGGAAACGGAACTTGAGATCCCATATTACGAATCCAAATTACGAAACAGAATGCATTTATGCCATTTTGCACACCCCTAATATGTTTGTGCTTGTTATGAGTTCTACACACACACACATATACATATATTTTCACATGAACAGAAAACTTGAAAATGCTCCCCATCTAGAATTCTCCTTGCCAGAGTGTCTCAGCATTCAGAAAAAATAATTTCATTTATGATTTGAATATTTTGACATATATTATCTATCTCTTGGAAGCACTGGTGAAAATATACATGAGATCAAGCTCCACTCAGCAGATCTGCTTCCCTATTATTGTAAAGTTGCTGCTGGTCACCCATTTGGACCTTGCAACCTGACATTGCAGACTTCAGTAATGACAAATTAGCCTGTATTCTATTTCCCTTTCAATGACATAGAATCATAGAATCAAAGAGTTGGAAGAGAACTCATGGGCCATCCAGTCCAACCCCATTCTGCCAAGAAGCAGGAATATTGCATTCAAATCACCCCTGACAGATGGCCATCCAGCCTCTGTTTAAAAGCTTCCAAAGAAGGAGCCTCCACCACACTCCGGGGCAGAGAGTTCCACTGCTGAACGGCTCTCACAGTCAGGAAGTTATTCCTCATGTTCAGATGGAATCTCCTCTCTTGTAGTTTGAAGCCATTGTCCCATTGCGTCCTAGTCTCCAGGGAAGCAGAAAACAAGCTTGCTCCCTCCTCCCTGTGGCTTCCTCTCACATATTTATACATGGCTATCATATCCCTTCTCAGCCTTCTCTTCTTCAGGCTAAACATGCCCAGCTCCTTAAGCCTCTCCTCATAGGGCTTGTTCTCCAGACCCTTGATCATTTTAGTCGCTCAACAACTTGCTCCCAATTTAGATATAACGGAAAGAACAAGGTAGCTGTAAGCAGCACGAGACGAACTTTGCCAGTAGAAGGAACTCAGCAGAAGTTGTTCTGAACTCCAACAAGTTCTCAAAAACAGCAGACTTTTTAATCACTTCCTCACCGCAGGGAGAGAAAAAAATGATCTTGCCTGCAATAATAACTCTGATGAAGATTTTTATTCTTAGTGCGCCCGGAAATGTCTTTAAAAGTGAGGGTGTCAACCTTGGCAGACAGGGTGTTATTATGTTTGACTGCTTGCAGGTATGCTTTTAAAATGCAATAAAAATGCAATATGTGGTATTAAAGCCATCATCATCATCATCATCATCATCATCATCATCATCCAATAGAAATTGGTAAAAATCTGTGTACTATAAAACAATAACAAAATAATGATCATTTAGAACGCTACTGATTGATAAACCCCGAGGGTGCTCAATTATGTGGGAGTTTTGGTGATCCAAATCTGCTTGATTATTTTGGGGTCTGGGACTGGATCCCAGACTGGATCACTTTCCCCAATCTTTGGGGTCTCTGAGTGTCACCATATCCATTATAATAGCTACCCTCCTTCTCCTCCTCCCTTCTTAAGTGACTTTCCCTCATTTGCTAAACTCTTATCACCTTAGTGTGTCTTATGCAGTGATGGCTCTAATTCACTCTAATTTTATGCCATTTGTGTACTTAGTTTGGCAGCCTGGGTAGAGAGGTTATTAACTATTGCAGCTAATTATGCAGTCGATTCAAATTTGGATGGAAATTTTCAGGCTGTGACTTGTCTCTTCTTCAATTTTCTGTTAACAGACAAATTGCTATCATGCAGGTTGTTGGTCTTCTTCTGAAAACAACCAAAATCCCTTCTCTGCCAGTCTCTGAAAAAGATTTGAAACTGTCAAAGAGACATAGGAAACATAGGTTTTATGGGAGGGAAAAGAACATAATTTGGCAGTTTTGTTCCTTTTCTATGTCAAATACTTTAAGCATTGATCAGAAGTTGGAAAGACATGTTTGAGAAATTAAATCATGTTAAGTTCCAACCCTGCATAGGTCATTCACCAAATTGACCAAAGCTGTCTCTGCCAGGTATTTGTGTGTGCGTGTGTATGTGTGTGTGGCAGGAGAGGCTTGAGAAACTGCAGGTCTGAAATCAGATTGGAATAGATCTTGAGAACCTGTTTCATGCAGACACTCTTGGAGTTGGGAGGTCAACACATGACCCACATTTGGAAACTGTGTTCAGGGTATTCTGTATTCAAAGTAACAAAACCTATCTCAGAAGACATCCTCCCAGAATGGCTTCTGCTCCTTCTGAAGAACAGTGGATACAATTATTTATTTATTTATTTATTTATTTATTTATTTATTTATTTATTTACTGTATTTGTATACCGCCTTTCTCAGCCTATCGGCGACTCAAGGTGGTTTCCAACAAAACAGTATACACAGTATCAGAATACAATTTAAAAACATTACAATTACATAAACCAAAACAGCAATAAAAACAACATCATTGGCGTCTCCTTATTGTCAAGCATTGTCCGATTCCATCGTCAGTCAGTAATTTCCTATATAATTTATCCATATCCGTTACTCTGTGTTTGTGAACGCTTGCTCAAACAGCCACGTTTTGACTTGTTTCTGAAACGTTAAGAGGGAAGGAGCAGATCTAATCTCTCTAGGGAGGGTGTTCCATAGCCAGGGGGCCACTGCTGAAAAGGCCCTGTCTCTCGTCCCCGCCAAGCGTACCTGTGACGAAGGCGGGACTGAGAGCAGAGCCTCTCCGGACGATCTCAAGGTTCTAGATGGTTCATAAGGGGAGATACGTTCAGACAGGTAAGTTGGGCCAGAACCATTTAGAGCTTTAAAGGTTAAAACCAGCACTTTGAATTGTGCCCGGTAGCAAACTGGCAGCCAGTGGAGCTGGCGCAACAGGGGGGTTGTATGCTCCCTGAGAGCTGCTCCAGTTAGCAATCTGGCTGCTGTCCGTTGGACCAGTTGAAGCTTCCGGACAGTCTTCAGAGGCAACCCCACGTAGAGAGTGTTGCAGTAGTCTATACGGGATGTAACAAGAGCGTGGACTACCGTGGCCAAGTCAGACTTCCCAATTATCACTGCATGGCAGCTCCAAGAAATATCCAGGGAACAAAACCAACCTCTGTACATGGCATTCCTTGACCATGCAAAGGCATTTGACACAGTGAATGAGAGTGCTCTCTTGACCATCCTCCAAAATATCAAATGCCCTGACAAATTTATTAACATTCTGTGGCTCTTCCACAATGACATGATGGCAGCAGTCTTGGACAGCAATGTCTCCCAGAGCGGTCCATTCAAGGTGGAATTAGGTGTCAAACAGGGATGTGTTATTGCCTCAACCTTATTTTCCATGTTCATCGCCATGATACTGCACCTTCTTGACAGGAAGCTTTCCACTGGCATCAAAACCTCCCATTGGCTTGCCACTCCACTGGTGGGAATTTCTCCCACTGCCAAGAGAGCTGCTGGGAAGAAGCAGCCCCCTCTGGCACAATGGCAGAAGAAGGAAGGTCCCTTTGGCACCATGGCAGAGGAAGGAAGGCCCCTCTATCACCATTGTGGAGGAAGGAAGGCAAGGAGGGAGGGAAGGTGAGGAGGAGGATGGCTGTGAGGGCACAGGGAAAACCGCGAAACAGCGAATCCACAGTAAATGAACCGCAAAGCAATGAGGGAACACTGTACTATAATTTAATTGTTTTCTAAAACATAATTTCTGTCTTCACCTATTTCAATTGATGTATGTGGTTGTTAGCTGCCTTGAATCCGCTGGGGCTACTGGTGGGGTGTAAGCAAAGTATAGTAAAGTAGAATAAAGTAAAGTAAAAAAAAGTTAGCCTGTTTTTTTTTCTGACTTTCTCCCTCTACCCAAATGAGAAAGTCTGCCAAAAGCAATCCATGTAAGTGCATGATTGTTCTGTCACACGCTGGGCCTGTAACAGCTGTCTTTTCTATAGGACGTATACTTTAAGCCCAGCGGGAAGTCAGGGGTGCCTCAAAGAGAGGTTCTCAGGGATTTTTCTGAAGTGATGGTCTTTAGAGTCTTTAATGATACAACAAAGTTTTTATTATGGAACAAACAACACATCTTCAAAGGTTCAAACAACACTTCAAGGCTTTCTTAGTCTAGTCCTCAATGGACTGGTACTTGACTTTGATTAACTAAACTTTTTCTATAGGAAAAACCCTTTTTAACCTCTCCCAGGCTGCTTTCTATCTATGCCTCATCAGTGTGGGACCTACTACCGACTCCAAATGTGTCTGGGTATCGAGTAGACCTACCAGCCGAGGCTTGAAGATATTTCAGCTGGAGTTCAGTGGATCTGTAATGCTGTCCTCCCTCTGAGAATTCTTTGTAACTTCAAGGCTGTTTTCCCTCTGTTGCTGTGAGGCTGAGAGGCTGTGAGCTCTCAGCCAGAGCTTTTGGGACCTTTCTTCTGGAATCTCTGTTTCTGTATCCCTGGATGTTATTGAGAAAGGAAGATTTTCTACGGGATGAGCTGGTCTATGTCCTATAGCTTAGCTACCTTGTGTGAGACTGCCCCAAAAATGGCTCCTTTCCCTCCCAGAGCCCAGAACAAGGGGCGGAGCCAAACCTTAATTATCATGGACAGGAGGCCTGTCCTATGACTGCAAACAAATAACAGAAAGAAAATAAAGTTGGAGCTCCTGGTACAGTTGTTCCAGCACAACGATGATGATAGTGGTGGTGGGAAAAGCAGCTTTAAAAATTACATTTGGTTTTTTTTAAGTTATTGTTATTGCTTTTTGCAACTCAACTCAAACATATATGGACTCTATGGGTGGCAAACTTCCAAGATTTTCTGGTCATCAGTTGCATTAGTTAGATCTTGCAAACTCAGTGTTGTGACTTTGCTGATCAAGTCAATGCGCCTATTGTGCAGTCTCCATATTTCCCTACTGTTTCTATTTTGCCAACGTTATTGTCTTTCCCAATGAGTCATGTCTTTTCATGATGTGTCCAAAGTCTGACAGCTTGAGTTTAGTCATCTCGGTTCAGGCTTGATTTACTCCAAGTCCCATTTATTTGTCTTTAGCAGCCCATGGTATCCTTAGAACTCTCTTCCAGTCACACATTTCAAATGATTTATCATTCTTATTGTCATCTTTCTTCACTGTTCAGCTTTCACACCCACAGAGATCAGAAATACTGGATGATTCTGACTTTTTGATTTAATGATATGTCTTTACACTTGAAAATCTTATCAAGTTCTTTAAGGCTGCTTTTCCAAATCCCTTCCTGTCACCTTACTTCACTGTCCAGCTTTCATTCCCAAGCATAGAAATCAAAAACACTATGAACTGGATCATTCTGACATCGGCATTCAATGATATGATGCAGTACTGATTGCACATCTTGGAAAGACAGAAATCTTGTCTGCAGTTAGGTTGTGTGAGTGTGGGGAGGCTGTAGTCTGAATAGGAAAGAAGTGCTGGGTGAAAGTGCTTTGTAATGCCTTTTGGATTTTTCTCCCAATTTCCAATATCTGAATTGGCTACTTGGATGACCCAGAGAGCATTTTCCAAAATAGCACATATTTTGCAATAGCACAATAATAACAGTAATGGCAGCTCATTAGCAAGGAACAACTGCATAAGGCACATTTCCAGACTGCAACAACAACAGCATGTATTGAGCTGTTGGGTACCCAGAATAATGAGTAAACCAACCAATTCCTATTAGGGAAAAAAATAACATTCCATGCTTTGGACAAACTCATCATTTCAGAATGTTGTTTTTTTTCCACACACGAAGCATTGGTGGCAGGAATGGGGTTGAATGTATCATTTCTCATTAGGTTAAATAGCTGATATGGGGCTATATTGATTTATCGCTCTTCTAAGCATGGATTGGTTGACTTATCAGATTCATTTCTGCAATCCACAGCTTTGATTCTATATCAAAGTTTAATTCCACTTTCACAGTTATGCATTTTCTCCTAGGCCTCACCAATATCTGTTGTGGTGCAGAATCCTATCTCAAGAAGCACCTCTGTAGCCCAGAGGTTGACAATTATCTCTCCTGGTGGGGAAGGGAGGATACAGTAAACCTTCACGGTTCATTTACCATGGACTCACTGTTTCGTGGGTTTCCCTGCACCCTCACAGCCATCCTCCTCCTCCTCACCTTCCCTCCTTCCTTGCCTTCCTTCCTTTCTCTGCCATGTTGCCATTGGGACTTTCTTTCAGCATTGTGCCAGAGGGGGCGTCTTCTTCTCAGCAGCCTCCTTGGCAGTGGGAGAACTTCCCATTAGTGGAGTGGCCATCTGTGATGAATTGTCTACCTTTTAGACCAGGAAAGCTCTCTTCCAACTCTTTGATTCTATGATTCTATGGTCTTTACAGTGGCAGTCTTCCATCCAACTTCTCACCAAGACTAACCCTGCTTTCAAGATCATACAGAATCTGGTGCTTGTGAGAATAATCATTATTATTTTCAGAATTGGTGAAGAGGCTATCCATACAGGCTATAACCGCACCTTCACATTGTCTGTTGACTTATGTCGACAGACATAAGTCAATTTCATAGGGTCTTCTTAAAGGCAAGGAATACTTAGAGATGGTTTACCAGTTCCTTCATCTGAAGCTGAAACTACAACAGAAAAATTCCAGGATTTTGTAGATTTGACTTCATAAATGTTCAGAAAATATCAACTGGGTGTAACTGTGCACATATACACTCTCTGATATGGATGGAAAGAGTATTCAAATATTGTATGTATCAAGAAAATACTAAGAGGAAAGTCATAGATGGAACAGAATATTCTCAGTTTGAGATATTCTTTTCCTATGGCTTTTTTTCTTGTTTATAAAAGAACATTTTTGTGCCAGTTGTCACATATCTGTGAAGAAAATGAGTTTCCTGCTGAGAAAACAACAATTTCTATGTAGAAAATAGTGGTGCTGTGTTGAAAACAAATTTTCTCATACAATTTTATTGATGGTCTCTCAGAAAAATAAGATTACTATTTCTTCTGGCCCTTGAGAATAAAATATAGGAAGATTGACATACTTGCAGAGTCAGACATTTACGTATGCTCATGTATGACATCTATTTGTTTGTTATAGCCAATGTGGTTCGGATCCTGGACTTTGGAGACCACCACACCCCTCTCCCAATTGAATTTAGACATTTAAATGATTTCACTTGAAGTATATGATTTTTTAATTTTTTTTAAAAAAAACCTTTTCTACTCTATTGAAGTTTCATTATTCCAAAGCCACTCAAGGAAGTCCCAACAGCAACTGTACCCTAAACTATATCAAAGCTAAAAACTTTAATAAATGTGCCAAATGATGTTTTTGTGTAATAAGTATTGATTGTGTGTTATATTAATTCCTAAGTCTATCAAGTTAAAATCAAATATACTATGAAGGGATCTGTTCCCCTATTGCCTTCTATTAACATGAGCCCCTGGAAGCAGAGATTGCTGAGCCATCAAGAAATATCCCTCCAGTGATCTCCCAGACCAGATACTAAAATCTCTTTTGTATATATGTGAAAGACAGATAATCCCTTTAACACCAGGCTCATGTTTATTTATGTTGTTTACTTGGCCAGATGGGTCCAGAGGCTTATAGTTCACACAAAAGAGAAGGCTAAAACAAAGCCAAATGAATTAGCCTTTTAAAAGGACACCCAAGCATTACCACCTTTTGCCTTCCATATCTTGGATCTTTCTTTTTGGTAGTAAAGGTAGGTAAAGGCTTTCCCCTGACATTAAGTCCAGTCGTGTCCCAGAGGGTGTGGTGCTCATCTCCATTTCTAGGCCAAAGAGCCGGTATTGTCCGTAGCCACCTCCAGGGTCATGTGACCAGCATGACTGCATGGAGTGCCAATGTCTTTTTTAGTACTTGACACTTAAGTCAATCAAAGAATCATCTGCATACACATGTCATCATCCACTTCAGTTTCCTATCTCTCCATGGGGACATCTCTTAATTGGACTTGACCTTTAAACCAACCAATAATCAGCTGGGTTGCTATTTTTGGGCTATATGGTCATGTTCCATTAGCATTCTCACCTGCCATTTAACCTGCATCTGTGGCAAACAACCTCAGAGGTTTGTTCAGAGGTCTGAACAAACCTCTGAGGTTGCTTTCCACAGATGAAGGTGAAACATCAGGAGAAAATGCTACTGGAACATGGCCATACAGCCCAGAAAACTCACAGCAACCCAGTGATTCCAGCCATGAAAGTCTTTGATTATAATCAGACGTTCTCCTTCTCACCATGGGGATCCCCTCCTCCTGTCTATGATGAAAGGGAAACCTCCAAGCAATATCAATATGAAAAGGCCCTGCTCTCGATCCCACCTCTATCACAAGTGAGACGAGGAGCAGGGCCTTCTCGGTGGTGGCCCCTCACCTGTGGAATTCACTCCCCGGGGAAATTAGGTCATCAACATCCCTCCTCTCTTTCAGAAGGAAATTAAAAACATGGTTATGGGACCAGGCTTTCAGGCAATCTGGCGGTTAGATAAGGACAATGATGACCAGAACCGAGAGTACTTGACAATGTGGAATGAATTTACAGACTATGAGATGGCAAACGTTGAGCATTAGATTGCTTTATTGATTTTATTGATTGATTGATTTTATTGATTTTAATGTATGGACTGACTGTCTTAATTGTTATAATTGCTGTTTACATGTTTTATCCATTGTTATGTTTATGTTGGCATCAAACTGTGCCTTTTGTAAGCCGCCCTGAGTCCCCCCTCGGGGGTTGAGAAGGGCGGGGTAGAAATGTGCAAAATAAATAAATAAATAAATCTGTCAAAATGTATAAAATGTCTTTCATTTTTTCTGTGAAAGTGTGCTTATACATTTTCGAGTAGTGAATCAGAACTTGCATCATTTTTGGCCAAACTGTGACAAACCTCTGTAGTTTACCTTCAAACCTGGAATGCTTGCTTTTACATTCTGACTGATCTGGTTTAGTGGAAGCTCACCGGGCACACACTCTCTAACCACAGTCCTAGCTGAAACCACTACCGTTTGGATCCATTCTTAACAAAGGACCTTGACCCAATCAAGGTCACTGCATGGCCTTGATTGGGTGACACTCTCTCAGACTCAGAAGGCGGCCAAAACAAACCCTCTCTAAACGAATCCTGCCCTCTAAGAAACCTGATATAGGGTTGCCTTAGGAGTCCCATGAGTCAGAAATGACTTGAAGTCATGCAATGAAAACAACAACAGCAACAGCAACAAAAACAACAACATTTATTGGCTGCCCCTAGCATATGGCACTCTAAGGCATGTCCTCCCTGAGCATGGCAAATCCTTTTATCTATCACAACTGGGTGATCTGCCATCATCCTTCTGTCTAAATATATCATATCATCATTGCCTCAATGACCGTGCAAAGTTTGTGAGTTTATTAAACAACCGAGCAGTGCTAGCAAACAAGGAGCAGTACGGTTCTTCCTTTTCCCTCCGCCTGTGATGACCCAAATATACACATATAATCGAAAGCCCTAAGGGGTGCGAAGGCATCACAGTGACAAAAAAAGATGCGAGCCATGATTTCTCCGCCCCTGTAAAGTCCTCTCTGAAAGAAAATTGTCCAAAGTGCATATAATCAATGTGAATGCATAGTTTACATTGGCTATTAAGCATGACAAGCTCTATTAAAACGGATGCTTCTTCCCCAAAGCTAATGGAAAAGAGCAACGTGCAGTGATAGTCCTTAAATGGAGATTGGGACAGAGGGAGAGTACTTGAGTGGAGGAAGAAGAATGGAAAGAGGGGGAGACAGATCCTATCGCTGTTTTCCGACTGCATTTTATTTTCCCCAAAATATAGCCTGTGAGTCACCTTGACTTCCCTGTTGAGAGAAAGGTCAGCTATAGATTTCATTTTCAATTCTTCAAGGCTCAGCAAAGAAACCTTTAACCTACTGTTAGATGCATGTGGTTGGCAGTAAAATTAAATGTATTTATACATATGCAGGGTAACAATGTCAGTATAGGACAAATATCAAAATCTATAGCCTAGATCAGATTGTGACTTCCAACTAAAGGAGACCATTGGAGTCATAGGATTTGTGTACAGATTGGATTTAATGGGTCTTCCTTAAGTAGGACAAACTAACAGAACACGGATCTACGACTTAGGGTACATCTACACTGTAGAATTAATGCAGTTTGACACAACTTTAAGTGCCATGGCTCAATGCTATGAAATTATGGGAGGAGTTATTATTATTATTATTATTATTATTAACTTTATTTGTACCCCAACATCTCCCGAAGAACAGGGCCTCTCCAGATAAATGGAGTGATCATGTGGGTTCATATACAGAGATGCGGTCACGCAGGTAGGCGGGTCCCAAACCGTTTAGGGCTTTGTAGGTGAGCACCTGCACCTTGAATTGGGACCGGAAGATGAACGGCAGCCAGTGGAGCTCCTTAAACAGGAGGGTTGACCTCTCTCTGTAAGGAGCACCAGTTAACAACCTGGCCACTGCCCGTTGGACCAGTTGGAATTTCCGAGCCGTTTTCAAGGGCAGCCCCACATAGAGTGCATTACAGTAGTCCAATCTAGAGGTGACCAAGGCATGTACCACCCTGGCCAGATCAGCCTTTACGAGGTACGGTCGCCATTGGCGCATGAGTCTCAATTGTGCAAAAGCCCTCCCGGCCACCGCCGACGCCTGAGCCTCAAGCGTAAGTGATGAATCCAGGAGGACCTGTGTCTTCAGGGGGAGTGCAACCCCGTCCAGCATAGCTCGCCATCCTATACCCCGATCCGGTTTACAATCGACCAGGAGGACCTCTGTCTTATCAGGACTGATCTCCAGCTTGTTCATCCTTATCCATTTACTTGAGACACCAGTAGTCTTTGGTAAAGAAAGCTAATGACCCTGTAAAACTACAACTCTCTTGATTCCATAGCATTGAGCCATGGCAGTTAAAATGGTCACATCATATGCAAGTCTTGTTCTGCTTCGGTCACGTCACTGTCTCCTATATGTAATAATGTCACAGCAGCCCTTTATTGCACATTAACATGTCCCATTCCAATTCCCACAGACTCAAATCCATTTATGAAGATGGAAGGGAATCCCAAGCATCATATACTACATTATACAAGTAAGGGGCTACTTGGAATTTTGGTTCGAAGGTAGAATATGAAAACTCATCCCTGTCCCAAGAGGAGATGAATATCCTCCTGGTCATCCTACAGATGCCACACTCAACTCTGTCGTGATGAAGATGAATGCAGACACTCACAAACGCTGAAGCCTTTTGTCTTTGACCAAGGAACAAACTCAGTTGTTGTCTTTTGCAGAGTTTATGAAAGAACATACATGCATACAGAGTCCAAATGTTCTCTTTGAGACACAAACCTTATAGAACACCTAATTACTTCCAGCGAACTCCTCCAACACACCTCTCCAGAAACCACCTCCAACAACCCACAGCAGGGAGTAGTGCTTTGGTTTCTTTATTCCCCTTGCAACTACCCCACCCTGGCTGTAACTACTCAATATTGGCCAAGTGGTTTGGCTCATTCCCTGCTGCATTGATCCTTGAATCACTTATATCACTTACTACTTGTTACTTCAGAAATGAAGTCTAACAAACTCCTGGAACCATTTCATCAGCATTGCCTCAGGAAAATCCTGCAAATCTCTTGGGAAGAGAGGCAGAAAAATGTCAGCATGCTGGAAGAAGCAAAGACCACCAGCATTGAAGCTATCCTCCTATGCCGTCAACTCCACTGGACTGGCCACATTGTCTGAATGCGTGATCACCATCTCCCAAAGCAATCACTCTGCTCCCAACTCAAGAATGGGAAGCATAATGATGGTGGACATGAAAAGAGATTTAAATATGGGCTTAAAGCTAGCCTTAAAAACTGCGGCATAGACACTGAGAACTGGGAAGCCCTGGCCCTTGAGAGCTTTAACTGGAGGTCAGCTGTGACCAGAAGTGCTGCAGAATTCGAAGAGGCACGAATGGAGGGCAAAAGGGAGAAATGTGCCAAGGGGAAGGTGCATCAAGCCAACCCTGACCAGGACTGCCTTCCACCTGGAAACCGATGTCCTCACTGTGGAAGAACATGTGGGTCAAGAATAGGGCTCTACAGTCATCTACATATCCATCCAAGGAACTGGGAAATTGTTGCTTCTGTTCGATGTTTGATGCTTTGTCTTATGTCTATTACAATAGGCTGAGTTTTTTAAATTTAATTTTAGTTGTTAAGTCATAATTTGTGTTTATATGTCGGGTTGTTAAAGTTTGTTAGTATGCATGTATTCTTGTTGTATCCAGGCATTGAATGTTTGCCTTTTATGTTTGGAATCTGCCCTGAGTCCCTCCAGGGAGTTTTTAACTGGTGCTCCTTACAGGGAGAGGTCAACCCTCCTGTTTAAGGAGCTCCATTGGCTGCTCTTCATTTTTCGGTCCCAATTCAAGGTGCAGGTGCTTACCTACAAAGCCCTAAATGGTTTGGGACCCACCTACCTGCATGACCGCATCTCCGTATATGAACCCACACAATCTCTCCGATCATCTGGAGAGGCCTGCTCACGATCCCACCTGCGTTGCAAGCATGATTCGTGGGGACGAGGGACAGGGCCTTCTCCATGGTGGCCCCCCGACTCTGGAACTCTCTCCCCAAGGACATCAGACAAGCCCCAACATTGGCAGTCTTTAGGAAGAGCTTGAAGATGTGGTTGTTCCAGTGTGTCTTCCCAGAATAGGATACTCCAAGCATCATGCCCCAATGCACTTTAAGAGAGATTTAAGATTGTCTGCACACCGCACCTATCTCCAAAAACCTATCCATTTCACCTGTCATGTCCAGCATTTTTAAAATTTTAATCATTACATTTGGCCCGGCCTTAGTTTTAAATGTGTCGTAGTGTTATTGTCTAATGTTTACTGCTAGTCTTTTAATGTTTATTGTTTTGTTTTATGAGTTTATGAGTTTATTTATTGTTGTATTTGTTATGCTGTTGTTTTACTGATGTGTTGGGCCTCAGCCTCTTGTAAGCCGCACCGAGTCCTTTGGGAGATGTTAGTGGGGTATAAATAAAGGATTGTTATTATTATTATTATTATTATTATTATTATTATTATTATTATTAATTATTATTATGTGGAATATAAATAAAGTTTTATTACCGCCAAGATCCTACACTTCAAAGGCCATCATACTTAGACAGCAAGGGATCACGTAACAGAACCTCTCACAAATGACTTTTTTCAAGGTACTTGAGTTATGTTTCCATAATGTAGCCATTAGGCTTGGGCGGTTTCGTTCGTTAATTTCTTAATTCGTTATTAATTCGTATTTAAATTAGCTTACGATCCAATATTGAGCCATGCAGGAATAGTGTGAGGAGTAAATTAGATTCGGAACAATTTTTTCAATTTATTTCGTAATTATTTCGTAATTATTTCGTAATTATTTCGCAATTATTTCGTAATTATTTCGTAATTTTTTCATAATTATTTCGTAATTATTTACGCATGTCTGGTGCAAGTTTTATAGTTGTTGTTTGTTTTATCACACCAAAAGTCAACAACAGAGGGAGAGGGAAGCTTCAGAAGTTCCCCCTGTCCCATTTGGAGGTTTTTTAAGCATATTGCGCAATCGCATCCGCCATTAACGAATCGATTCGTAATTATACGAAATTTCGTAAATTTTGAAATTTTTAAAAGGAAAATTTCGGTATTCTTCAAAAAAACGAAACGCGATGGACCCCTAAAAACGAAACGAGTTTAGAAACAATTTTTCCATTGTTACCCAAGCCTAGTAGCCATTCCCAACATTCACACCCATTCAATGTGTGTGTACGGTATTGTGTTCAGTGAAAAAAATAAATAAACTAAACCAGTGGAAGTTACAACAGAACTGCTAATGAGATGATGCTATCTTGCAACCCATTAGAATTCAGTTTCTCCTCCTTTTGCATCAGTGGGGTTGTAATTTAAAAATACCCATGGAATCTTTTATTTTTCTTGCTTTTCTCTATGCCTTTGCTCCTCCGTTTCCCCTGTTTGATCCTATCATCACATAGACTGTCTCAGCAAGTTGTGTCTGCACATACACACACATAGAGAGAGAATGTATACAAAGTGACACCAAATTGCTTCAGCTCAGAGGGCTCGCTTTTGCTTCAGTGCTCTGGAATTTTGCTTTCCTTTGATAGTTCCTGGGGTACTTTTATTTCTCAGATGACCGAAGCAGTAATGTCTTCTTGGAGCACTCGGTTGGAAGAAGAGGAGCGAAAGGAAGGAGGGTGGGGGGTGACTTGTAAGGATCGAAATGAAGAAGGAAAGGGGGAAATAATAAGATGATGGGAGGAGGGAGAAAAGAAATCAAGCACTCTTCTCTGTCTTTCCAATAGCACCTAAGGTACCTCTTGCGGTGAATTTAATTATCAGAGAGGACGGGGAAAACTGACAAGGAGGAATGTAGCATTGATTCCGTACAAGGCATCCCAAGCATCAAACCATTTTTATTGCTTTAATAATTCTAAAGCAAGTGACCAGGAGCAGCCATCTGGCAATAGGTTTATGATGATTATAGACTCCTTGAGCTCATCCACTCCCATTTAATCTCCTTATGCACCGTCATCCTTTGGAACATTGCAAGCTTCTTCCAGGTCATGCCATTTGGACACTTTCTTTTTAGAAAAAAAGAAAGAAAAAGGTGCATCTATTTTACTTTAGAGTTGGCTACAATATTCAGCAGAGCTCGAAAAGTTACTGTCAAAGGGAAGACTTTGTTTTATTGTTCCAAGTTTCCAGAACTAAGTAGATGGTGTCATTTTGAAAATTTATTTATATTTTATCGTGTCATCTGCAACCAGAACATTGTATTACATTTCTAACAGAACCAAACAAACAAACAGATTAAAAAAACACAATTTTTGCAAACTAGGTAGCTGGTTAAATGTCCTTTGACCAGTATCTGGCCACTTGGATTGCCTCTGGTGTTGCCGCAAGAAGGTCCTCCATCGTGCATGTGGCAGGGCTCAGGTTGCATTGCAGCAGGTGGTCAGTGGTTTGCTCTTCTCCACAATTGCATGTTGTGGATTCCACTTTGTGGTCCCATTTATTGAGGTTGGCTCTGCATCTCGTGGTGCCAGAGCGCAGTCTGTTCAGCGCCTTCCAAGTCGCCCAGTCTTCTGTGTGCCCAGGGGGGAGTCTCTCATCTGGTACCACCCACAGATTGAGGTGCTGGGTTTGAGCCTGCCACTTTTTGAAAATGGTGACTGTTTTGCTTAATTCTGTTGCTAGTCCCAGTTGTTGTTGGTCGTGTCAGGAGCAACCTGAGAAACTACAAATCGCTTCTGGTGTGAGAGAATAGACCGTCTGCAAGGACGTTGCCCAGGGGATGCCCGGATGATTTGATGTTTTTATCATCCTTGTGGGAGGCTTCTCTCATGTCCCCGCATGAGGAGCTGGAGCTGATAGAGGGAGCTCATCCGCGCTCTCCCCGGATTCGAACCTGCGACCTGTCGGTCTTCAGTCCTGCTGGTACAGGGGTTTAACCCACTGTGCCACCGGGCGCTCCACGCTAGTCCCAGTTATTTATTTATTTATTTATTTATTTCGTGTACTTCTACCCCGCCCTTCTCAACCCCCGAAGGGGGACTCAGGGCGCCTTACAAAAAGGCACAATTTGATGCCTACACAGTAATACAAATAAAATATAGACAGCAATTAAAACAGTTATAACAGTTAAAACAATCAATATATATCACAGTCAATAAAAACCAATCTTATGCTCAACATTCGCAACTCAGAGTCCATAGTTTCATTCCACATTTTCCATTCCTATCAGTCATCGTTGTCCCTTATTTATTTATCTGCCAGGTTGCCCAAACGCCTGGTCCCAAATCCATGTTTTTAATTTCCTTCTAAAGGAAAGGAGGGATTTCTTTTTTTGTCGTGTCAGGAGCAACTGCTCCTGTTATGAGAGAATTGGCCATCTGCAAGGACGTTGCCCAGGGGACGCCTGGATGATTTTTGATGTTTTATCATCCTTGTGGGAGGCTTCTCTCATGTCCCTGCATGAGGAGCTGGAGCTAATAGAGGGAGCTCATCCGCCTCTCCCCGGATGCGAACCTGCGACCTGTTGGTCTTCAGTCCTGCTGGCATAGTGCTTTAACCCACTGTGCCACCGGGGGCTCCAAAGGAGGGATGACGATGATCTAATTTTCCTGGGGAGTGAATTCCACAGGTGAGGGGCCACCACCAAGAAGGCCCTGCTCCTCGTCCCCGCCAATCTCACTTGTGATAGAGGCGGGGTCGAGAGCAGGGCCTACTCGGAAGATCTTAAACTCCGAGGTGGGTCGTAGAGGGAGATGCATTCGGACAGATATGCTGGGCCAGAACCATATAGGGTTTTGTAGGTCAAAACCAGCACTTTGAATTGTGCTCGGAACTGGATCGGCAGCCAGTGGAGCTGACATAACAGAGGGGTGGTATGCTCCCTGTATTTCTTGCTGTTTCTTTGTTAGTGTTGATGTGGAGAGTGTGTGGTTTGCTCACCCTGGACATATCATTGTCCTTCTTTAATGGTCCCTTTCAAATCTATGATACTAATTATCTGTGTGTGTGAATCATATCTATCTATATATCTATTTATATCTATGGCTAGATGGCTCTTTGTCAGAAGGGCTTTGATTATGTTTTCTTGCCCTGGTGAAGAGAGTTGGATTGGATGGCCTTAAGAATTTCCTGTTGGTCATGGGGGTTCTGTGTGGGAAATTTGTCCCAATTCTGTCGTTTGTGAGATTCAGAATGCTCTTTGATTGTAGGTGGCCTATAAATCCCAGTAACTACAACTCCCAAATGGGGGAAAGGTGGATGGAGATGCTTCCCCCCATGGGATGAGGGAAAAGGCAAGTCATGGAATGTGGGTGTGTAGAGTGATGCCTTCTCCATTCCCCAAATCAGTAGCCCATAGATTTACCATGATGTGTGGCAAATCCATGGACATTTGTGATGAGGTCCTAGGGAGATCATAAGCTGAACATGAGTCAACACTGTGATGTGGCAGTTTAAAAAGCCAGGCTAATCTATATAAATAAAAATGTAATGTGAGTTCGTCCTACCATCAGAACTCAAAAACCACTGGGGGAATTGACACCAAATTTGGACACAAGACACCTAACAGTCCAATTTATGTCCTCCACTCAAAAAAAATATGATTTTGTCATTTGGGAATTGTCGTTGCTGGGATTTATAGTTTACCTACAATCAAAGAGCATTCTGAACTCCACCAATGATGGAATTGGGCCAAACTTAGCACACAGGGCTCCCATGACCAACAGAAAAAAAAAAACTGGAAAGGTTTGGTGGACATTTACCTTGAGTTTGGGAATTATAGTTCACCCACATCCAGAGAGCACTGTGGACTCAAACAATGATGGATCTGGACCAAACTTGGCACGAATATTCCATATGCCCAAATATGAACACAGATGGAGTTTGGGGAAAATAGACCTTGACATTTGGGAGTTGTAGTTGCTGGGATTTATAGTTCACTTACAATCAAAGAGCATTCTAAACTCCACCAATGATGGAATTGAACCAAACTTGGCACACAGAACTCCCATGACCAACAGAAAATACTGGAAGGGTTTGGTGGGCATTGACCTTGAGTTTTGGAGTGTAGTTCACCTACATCCAGAGAGCACTGTGGACTCAAACAATGATGGATCTGGACCAAACTTGGCACAATAATCATATGCCCAAATATGAACACAGATGGAGTTTGGAGGAAATAGACCTTGACATTGGGATTTGTAGTTACTGGGATTTATAGTTCACTACTATTAAAGAGCATTCTGAAACCCACAAACGACAGAAATGGGGCAAACTTCCCACACAGAACCCCCATGACCAACAGAAAATACTTAAGGCCATCCAGTCCAACTCTCTTCACCAGGGCAAGAAAATGTAATCAGAGCCCTCCTGACAAAGAGCCATCCAGCCATAGATATAGATAGATAGATATGATTCTCTCTCACACACACACAGATATAGTATCACAGATTTGAAAGAAACCCTTAAAGAAGGACTATGATATGTTGCATATTCCAGAGTAGGCAAACCAGACACTCTCCACATCAACACTGACAAAGAAACAACAAGAAATACTGTTTACTCACAAGCATAAAGGAATTACATATATTAGGAACCAACACTTTCTCATTACTTTATTTTCCAGATCAACAGACTGGGCCACAGCAATGCGTGGCAGGGGACAGCTAGTAACCTTGTAAAATTAGAACTCCCTAAAGTTGATCCATGGTAGTTAAAGTGTTGCAAACTACTGTAATTCTACAGGGTGGATGTTCCCAAAGTGAGATTTTGAACACTGGTTTCCTGGAGTCCAATCTGAGCACCCAAATCACCATACCACACTGCCTCTGCCTGTATAAGTGTGCTTAGTATTTAATTTATGTCTCCCTTTTTCATGTTTCCTTCCCTGCTGCACCACCTGGAGATATAGGAATGGGCCAAAAGAGACTCCTAAGTAGAACCGATAATTAAATTCATGAACAAATGCATTCTCCCCACCTCACAATTCCTTTAAAAGTATTGAAGGCAAGCAAACCTCATATATTTACAACAACATGGCAATTTCTCTCCTGCCCCAGTGTCAATTTAATTTGAAGCAATTTGACAATCTTGATATGAGCGCCGGATGGGACAGCACAATGTCGGTACAACATCCTTCTCTTGTTAAGGCGGCAGCACCTGCTATTGCCTTGTACAGTAATTGCCCGAGATCAAGAGACCGATTGTAAATGTGTTAAGTTTTGCTGACAACACTGTGCAGGGGAGAAGTGAAAACTCTGGCTTAAGAGGCACGGAAAATGCAACACGATTTGTCGGCTCTTTGGGTGTTTCGGCAGCAAATGAAATTCAGTATCGACAAACACACATTAATGTGATTGGCCCAGGAAAGGGAAAGAACCCCAGAGTTGGCATGCAACTACGTAAAAGTAAAAAATCACAATCACTCAAGCAGAGATGATGGGGAATATTTTACTTAGGGAGATCATCTAAAGATGGGATAATTTTATTTATTTAGAGCTTTTATAACCCGGTCTTCTCGACCTCCGAAGAGGGACTCAGGCCGGTTCACAACAGGAGATTCATAGACAATAGTATAAAAACATCACAACCTCATAATAAAATAATACAAATACATTAAAATACAAATCATACAATTACATAAGGCCAGGTCGTCAGAGTAAAATCACAAATTCATCACCATCTGTCAGTGTGGTCAAGAGTTAATGACTCAGTCATCATTCTGCAAATGCTATATTCCAAAGCCAAGATTTTACCAGCTTTCTGAAAGTCAGGAGAGAAGAGGCAGATCTAATCTCCAGTGGGAGAGAGTTCCAGAGCCGAGGGGCCACCACCGAGAAGGCCCTGTCCCTCGTCCCCACCAGACGCGATTGTGAGAGTGGTGGGACCGAGAGCAGGGCCCCTCCAGAAGATCTTAACAACCTTGATGGTTCATAGGGGAGAATCCGTTCGGACAGATAAACTGGGCCAGAGTCATTTAGGGATTTATAGGTCAGAACCAGCACTTTGAATTGTGCTTGGAAGCTAATTGGCAGCCAGTGGAGCTGACGCAACAGAGGAGTAGTATGCTCCCTGTACTCCACTCCTGTTAGTAATCTGGCTGCTGTTCATTGGACTAATTGAAGCTTCCGGGAAGTCTTCAGAGGCAACCCCACGTAGAGAGCATTGCAGTAGTCTATACGGGATGTAACCAGAGCATGGACCACTGTGGCCAAGTCAGGCATCCCAAGGTACGGGCACAGCTGGTGCACAAGTTTTAATTGTGCAAAAGCTCCCCTGACCACCGTTGAGACCTGGCCTTCAACATGAAACAAGCAGCCCCTTCCTATCATTTTAGGCAATGGCAGCCTTGTCCTATATCCTTCATTAAGACCTGGATTAAAAGTATCAGAGATAAGGTACCACTCTTTCTGAGATCTTTTCCCCTTCAGTCTACTCTAGAGAAGAAAGGTGCTACAGGCTTTGCAGGTGCATGTGCTCTCTCTTCTCCCTGCACACAGCTTTCCAAGACGTGTTAAGGAGGCTCCAACTTCACAGGGAGAAAAGAGTGATGACCTGGAGCTATCCTACCCTGGGCTTCCTTTTAAAAGCTGTCTCTTTTCTGTTGATTTGTGCTGCAGGCCCCGCCTGGAGTAGTGCCTTCCCTCCCCGCCATGCCTTTCTGCCTTGAGTTTAATTTATTATTTATTATTTGTTTCAAATATTTGTACCCTGCCCTTCTCAACCCCTGGGGGGGTCGGGTCTCAGGGTGGTTTCCAGCCAGAAATGATTCAGTGCTTCCATGTGTATATATATATATATATATATGCAAGATACTCCACTTGGGCAGAAAAAACGAAATGCAAAGATACAAAATGGGGGACGATGCCTGGCTTGAGAGCAGTATGTGTGAAAAAGATCTTGGAGTCCTCATGGACAACAAGTTAAACATGAGCCAACAATGTGATGTGGCGGCAAAAAAAAGCCAATGGGATTTTGGCCTGCATCAATAGGAGCATAGTGTCTAGACTCTAGACCTGTTGAAGTTCTGAGAAGCATTTGTTTGATTTATTGAAGACCTAAGCAATAATAAAGGATTTTGTTAAATTTTTCAAGCTTCTAAAGACTTTGTATAGGAAAATCCTTAGGGCCTCTCAGCTGAGGCACCCCGGCTTCCTGCTGGGCACAAAGAGCACGTCCTGTTCAAAAGCCAATTGCTATAGGCCCAGCGCATGACAGCATAATCGTTATTATTCAGAATTTCAAGTATACATGAGGATCTTGGAACATTTTTCCCATAGATATGAGGGTCACACCAAAGACATTGCAGGACATGACAAATAAATATATGTCATCTGAGAATGCAAAATTGTAATGTTCACAGCACTTTATTTGTGCAACCATGTACAATAGTCAAAAAAAGGCACCACTAAGATTCTGGTCATCATCATCATCACCACCGCCATCATCCCATCTTTCATCCAGCCCTGGGACACAGGTCGAAAAATGTTAAAACAGATACAGATGAAATCATTTCAACCAAATGGACTTTAAATAGCCTTGAGCACAGCTATGGACAAGGAAATCTCCATTATTATGTCCAAAGCAAGCGGCATCGTTTCATGAAATTCAACAGCAACTGCATTTTTCCTGATGCCTTCCTGTTGTGAAAGATCTTCCAGATCTATTATACGAATTTGTTAGTGTCCAACTCATTTTCACTCATGCAGAGAAGTATGAGAATAGAGGAAAGCTGATTTCCTACCAGTAGCAGGAAGGTCCTGTACTGGTCTTTGCTTATTACTTCAGCTATTAGTTAATTTCAGCAGCAGGAAGGCGATTAACTGACCAGCTAGATTTCCTGCCCAGCATCTGCTAATCAATGAGCTGTGAGCTGGGCAATAAAAATGAAATTGTGTCTGGACAATAAACTATGCCTGGCATCCTGTAGGTGTTTTATGCCCGTGCAAGCTCTTTTACACACGTGGTTATACTTTTGGAGGACATGATGTAATGTTCATATTCCATTCAGAATTGGATAAATGGGTTTATTGAAATGTGTTGTTGATTATCATTATTATTATCATTATTATTAGCCACTTTTTCTATCTTATAAGACACTCAAAGCAGCAAAGTGTATGTGTTGCCTATTCAGATGATGTATAATTACACTTCAGTGCTTTCAATGCAGCATTTTAGTCACTAGTGTTGTGGAAACATGAAGCGCCCTTTCTGATATGCAATTGGTTGCACAACCTCATGGTCAAATATGATTGTCTTCCAGATCTAGAGTCTTGGTGGTGGATCCGTAAGTGACTGTGAAGACCTATTCTGGATCTACATGGTCTTTCAGATTGAGGATATAAGTTTCCACATGGAAGGCAGTTATGACAAAGGTTTGCCTGATGCACCTTCTTCTTGGCATGTATTCATGCCTCCTCAAAATCCATAGTACCATTGGTAACACCTGAGTCCTGTGCCAGATGTGCTATTCTCAAGTCTCCAAATGCAGTAGCAAAAATCCTTATTTTTAGTTAGATTTAGTTAGATATGTGTTTAATTGCTCACAGTTTACTTTCCAGGCATTATTTGCAGTTGAAGACAACCCTTAAAGTCCTACATAATGTCCATATTTGATACCTTAGGGACCACGTACTCCCATATAAACCAGCCCATGATTAAAATTTTTCAGGTTAGGTCCTTTTTCTCTGTCCCAGAGAAAAGGCCAGAAACAAATCTGGCTATTTATTTATGTATGCATTTCAGACATTTCTATCCCATCCTTCTCACCTCCAAAGAGGGACTCAGGACAGCTTACAGCAAGCAATCATTAGATGCCAAAAATCAATACATTACAACACACAATTAGAATTAAAACAATTACAACAATTATGAGCATTCAGTAAAAAAACAGTTCACCAGCTCAAAACATAATCCAAATATTGCGGTCCACTTAAACATTATTTTCCCAGTTAATCCATTTATTGCACAAAAGGCTTGATCCCAAAGCCAGGATTTGAATTTTTTCTGAAAGTTCAGGAGGGAGGGGGTGGATCTAATATCTTTGGGGAGGGAGTTCCACAGCTGAGGGGTCACCACGAAGAAGGTCCTGTCTCTCATCCCCATCAGTCACAACTGCAAAGGAGGTGGGACCAAGACCAGGGCGTCTCCAGATGATCTTAACATCCTTGGTATTTCATAGAGGGAGATATGTTTGGACATAATGAAAAAGATTCAATATACCCCAAGGTGAATTCTTGGATGGGGGTTTCCAAATCTACAATATTATTATGAGGATTTCCAATTAAGATCATTACTAGAAATAAGTTTAAAGGGAGAAGATGAATGGATAAATGTAGAGAATGAAATACATGTAGGATGGGGAAAATATAGGTTATATGCCAAAAATATTAACGAAATAAAAGAAAAACGAACAGGATCGAGAAACGTAACATATGATTGTTGGCAAAAAATTGTTGACTGTTTAGGGCTTTATAGGCTAAAGCCAGCACTTTGAATTGTGCTTGGAAGCTAATAGGCAGCCAGTGGAGCTGACATAACAGGGGAGTTGTGCGCTCCCTGTACCCCACTCCAGTGAGCAGCCTGGCTGCTGAATGTTGGACTAGCTGGAGCTTCTGAGCAGTCTTCAGAGAAAACCCCACATAGAGTGCATTGCAGTAATCGATTCAGGATGTAACAAGAGTGTGGACCACCGTGGCCAAGTCAGACCTCCCAAGATACGGGCACAGCTGGCACACAAGTTTTAATTGTGCAAAAGCTCCCCTGGCCACCACCGAGACCTGGGGTTCCGGGCTCAGCAATGAGTCCAGGAGAACTCCCAAATTGTGAACCTGCAATGACAAGAGTCTCTTTGTGGAGGAACCAATACTGTTGAATTCTTAATGTCTTTCAAGTTAGCAGAATCTATATGGCAAGGATTTTCTGTTCAGGTGGTCTTTGCTTTGTTTTAACTTATGCTTCATTGGAAAACAAATTTCAAAGCAGATAAATCTTCTTGCTTGTTAGACTTGGTGTTTATAATTTGAAATATGCATTATGGAAAACTGTGCTTAATCTTGAACATGTCATGCTTCATGATATCATCAAGTTTCATCCTATGTGACATGAACTGTGGGCTTCCCTTAATTATTGGCATGAGGCATGGCCCAACTTACCTGGCCAAGCAAGTTGCAGTGCAGGGCGTCCCCCACCGCCATTCTTGTCTCAGGGGGGCTTCTTCCTCCCAGAAGCCCCCTCGGATCGCGGAAGGTTTTCTACCGGCGGGTCAATTGACCAATGGGCATGGCCAGCGGCGCCGGGTGGGCATGGCCAGCGTGCCGGGTGGGCGTGGCCAGTGGCGCCAGGTTGGGCGTGGCCAGGGAAAGCTGGCGTTCTCTGGTCATGCCCACCCGGCGCTGCTCCGACCATTGCTGGAACCCTCTGCTCTGGCCGCTCTGGTCTCCAAGGAGGCAGGTAAACTACAACTCCAAAACCAAAGGACACTGCCCACCAAACCCTTCCAGTATTTTCCGTTGGTCATGGGAGAACTGTGTGCAAAGTTTGGTTCAATTCCACCATTGATGGGGTTAAGAATGCTCTTTGATTGTAGGTGAACTATAAATCCCAGCAACTACAACACTCAAACATCAAGATTCTATTTCCCCCATACTCCACAAGTGTTCACATTTGGGCATATGGAATATCAGTGCCAAGTTTGGTCCAGATCTATCATGGAGTCCACAGTGATTGATGGAGGCAGGTGAACTACAACTCCAAAACCAAATGACACTGCCCACCAAACCCTTCCAGTATTTTCTGTTGGTCATGGGAGAACTGTGTGCCAAGTTTGGTTCAATTCCCACCATTGATGGGGTTCAGAATGCTCTTTGATTGTAGATGAACTATAAATCCCAGCAACTACAACTCCCAAATGTCAAGATTCTATTTTCCCCCAAACTCCACCAGTGTTCACATTTGGGCATATGAGTATTTGTGCCAAGTTTGGTCCAGATCCATCATTGTTTGAGTCCACAGTGATCTCTGGATGTAGGTGAACTACAACTCCAAAACCAAAGGACATTGCCCACCAAACCCTTCCAGTATTTTCTGTTGGTCATGGGAGAACTGTGTGCCAAGTTTGGTTCAATTCCATCGTTGGTGGGGTTCAGAATGCTCTTTGATTGTAGGTGAACTATAAATCCCAGCAACTACAACTCCCAAATGACAAAATCATTTTTTTTAGTGAAGGACATACATTGGGTTGTTAGGTGTCTTGTGTCCAAATTGGTGTCAATTCGTCCAGTGGTTTTTGAGTTCTGTTAATCCCACAAACAAACATTACATTTTTATTTATATAGAAGTGTGGGTCTTTGTTTTTTGATTTTTTGGGTTGTGGGGGGTTTGCACTGCAAATAATATATGTGCAGAGTGCATAGGAATTCAGTCATGTTTTTTTTCAAATTATAATCCGGCCCCCCAACAATTTGCGGGACTGTGACCCGGCCCTCTGTTCAAAAAGTTTGGGGACCCCTGGTCTAGGATAAACTAATGAAAAAGTCCTCTCTCTTGTTTTGCCAAATGATACTGAGAAAGTAAACACAAGGATAAGAGCACCTCCTGGACCTGAACTCATAAAGGAAAATACAAACCTCCGTATGTCTTGGGCTGAAGACTTATAGAGCTTTATAGGTCAGCACCAGCACTTTCAATTGTGCCTGAAAACAAATTGGAATCCAATGGAATTGTTGCACTAAGATGGTTGTGTGTTCCTTATAGACAGCCCCAGTTAAAAATTTCTGTTGGTTTACAGCAAGTGGTAGTGTGAGGTTTTGGTACAGTTGTCCCTAAATGACTTAGCTCTTCAAAACTAAAAGAAAATGTTAATAAGGAAACCAACAAAACAAAACAAAAGATTTTAAAGAAATTAATAGCAACTTGGGAGAAGGAAAAAACAAATTGAAAAGGGTAGAGCGATTTGGATCCAAACTTAGTCATGATGGCCTTTTACAATCTCTTTTCCTTCTTGTTCTTTTTCTAAAGAGTCTTTCGGGGGGAGCAATTTTGTAGCTCATTACCAGACTCTTTGGGCTCGCGTCTTCTCCCCTGAGTTTGCTGATTTACTTCATCAGTACTAAAAACATGATTATTTATTTATCTACATGCTGGAGTTACATAATTTCCTGGATATTTTGGTAGCACTAAACAAAATGCAAGGGAAAAAGGAGTGGTGGGGAGGCTGACACACACTCGCTCTCTTGTTTTTCCTGGTCTTTTAACCCTCTGGAAATCAGTTCAAATTCTGACGGCTTCTTAACAGGATTTGATTAAAAAGAACAACAAGCAGTAAACTAATTACAACGGAAATGCAGCTCGGCAAAACTTTTAAGGAGGAAAAAAACCCTCTTACAACCATGTATTATATTGTTTTAAGGTTCAGTTAATATACGTTCATTTATCATCTTTATAGGAGATATGCAGGGTGATGATGAATAATCCCAGGCTTCCAATCAGGAAATGTAAATTATCCTGTCTTTAAAAAATGAATAATGAATACCAGAGAATTTGAAGCTGAAATATATAGCCCCATAGTAAGCGACAACACACTGTGGAATCAGCTGGTTTGGGCCAGAAAGTGTTGGCAAAAAATTATGCCTGGTTGTCATGATGGAAACTTTGAAGCTTTCTCCACCCAAGACATTGGTTTTCAGTCTGTGGTTCCCAGACATTTTGGTCTACAACTTCCAGAAATTCCAGTAAGTTTACCAGCTGTTAGGATTTCTCAGAGTTGAAGGCCAAAACATCTGGGGATACACAGGTTCAGAACCAATAACCTAAGATATATTGGGAATGACTAAGCAAATTTTAGATTTACGTTATTGAGCTTTTTCAATATTGTGCTACTTAATTGTTTCCTTATTATGTTACTGAAATGTTATATTTCTATTATAATGATATGTTTCACTATCACATCACCATAATGTCTTCCTATTGCAAACTCGTGTTTTCCTGTTACATGGTCTAAATGTTGTGTTACTGCAAATAAATCATATCCTTCTAAGAATATTGTAGAACAATCAAATTCTCATCAGACATTATCAGTCTCATCATCTCACACAACCATTTAAAAAGTTGGGTTGCTTAAGAAATTATCCCCAGTTAACTTCATTTTGTTATTGGCCGAAGAACTGACAATGAACCTCTATCTTTTCTGGTCAAAAATCCAAGGAAGTTCATAAAAAGCCAAGAGAGCTCTGGATACCAAAAGAACCCACAAAAAACCCAAAAAGAAATCTCAGAAGGATACTCCATAGCTATAATACTTTCAACGAATCCTAGCTAGAATAGCTTGCTTGAATCAATTTTTGAGTTTTGGGTCAACATGTAAGTAAATCTGATTGAGTTAATGGGTTTGAGTTTGGTCAAGTATCTACAGGCTACTACTATGGGCAAATCTAGAGCAGAAGTGCTCCAAAATGGTTTCAATGGCTGACAGCCAGCTGAATTTGCTGTGGCAACATGTCACTGTCTACATCACATGATCCAGCTGTACTAGAACCACACCAACTTCTCAACCTCCAAGTTGCTTCTGCTCCCCCCCCCCCCCCCCCCCCCCCCCCCCGCTCCACTAGCTAGCCATGGAGCTCCATACAATCTCCTAGACATGACAACCACTGTTCTGACATCAACAGAGGCAACTGTGCAACCAGAAAAAGGAGGGGCAGTCCAGCTGTTTAGATTGCCCTGAAGCTGCAAGATATGCTGGAACTTCTAGGAAACTGTGCAGTATCCCCCAACTTGGCCCAAAATGATGAACCGCACGGGAACAGTCAGAAGCCTATTAGAGGTTATTTTATTTACCGTGTCATTGTATTACATTTTTAACAAAAACAAACAAACAAGCAAACAGACAAAACACAAAGTTTGCAAGCTTCGTAGTAGATTAAATGTCCTTTGACCAGTATCTGGCCCCTTGGAGTGCCTCTGGTGTTCCCTCAAGGAGGTCCTCCATTGTGCATATGGCAGGGCTCAGGTTGCATTGCAGCAGGTGGTCAGTGGTTTGCTCTTCTCCACACTCGCATGTCGTGGATTCCACTTTGTAGTCCCATTTCTTGAGGTTGGCTCTGCATCTCGTGGTGCCAGAACGCAGTCTGTTCAGCACCTTCCAAGTCGTCCAGTCCTCTGTGTGCCCAGGGGGGAGTTTCTCGTTTGGTATCAGCCATTGATTGAGGTTCTGGGTTTGAGCCTGCGACTTTTGGACTCTCGCTTGCTGGGGTGTTCCAGCGAGTGTCTCTGTAGATCTTAGAAAACTATTTCTAGATTTAAGGCGTTGACGTGCTGGCTGATACCCAAACAAGGGACGGGCTTGAGATGTCACTGCCTTGGTCCTTTCACTATTGGCTGCTACTTCCTGGCGGATGTCAGGTGGTGTGATCCCGGCTAGACAGTATAATTTCTCCAGTGCTGTAGGGCGCAAGCACCCCGTGATAATGCAGCATGTCTCATTAAGAGCCACATCTACTGTTTTAGTGTGGTGAGATGTGTTTCACACTGGGCATGCATACTCAGCAGCAGAGTAGCATAGTGCAAGGGCAGATGTCTTCACTGTGTCTGGTTGTGATCCCCAGGTTGTGCCAGTCAGCTTTCGTATGATATTCTTTCTAGCACCCACTTTTTGCTTGATGTTCAGGCAGTGCTTCTTGTAGGTCAGAGCACAGTCCAGAGTGACTGTGCTGCAATGCTCCAGTGGGATTCCTTCCCAGGTGATCCTCAGAGCTCGGGATGCTTGTCTGTTCTTAAGGTGAGAGGCACATGTCTGTGTTTTAGATGGGTTAGGGATCAGCTGGTTTTCCCTGTAATAGGCAGTAAGAGCACCTAGAGCTTCAGAGAGCTTCTGTTCAACCATCTCAAAGCTCCCTGCTTGAGCAGAAATGGCACGATCATCAGCATAGATGAAACTCTCTGTCCCTTCTGGCAGTGGCTGGTCATTTGTGTAGATGTTGAACATGGATGGAGCAAGCACGCTCCCCTGAGGCAGGCCCTTTCTTCTGTTTCCGCCATCTGCTTCTCTGGCCCTGGAACTCAACAAAGAAGCTCCTGTTTTGAAGCAGGTTTCCTATGAGGCAGGTGAGACGGTAGTCCTTTGTGATATTATACATTTTTCTCAGGTATTAGAGGTAAGTCTGGGTTTTCTTGCCCTTTCAGATTCACCCCTAGTCAGAACACAGAAGAGGATTTGGGTCTCTATCATTAGGATTCTTTTCATACATGGAAGAGAAACTGGGGTCATATCTCTTGGCTATCAGTGAAAGAAACCTGCACCTAGGGGTCAAAGTCTCTACCCACAAGTTAACACCAGTGAGAAGAGAAAAAGGGGTAGAGTGGGGTGACCTACCAAGTAAATATATGCTGAGACACATTGTGACCTAAGATGGTAATCAAAACACCACACACACCACCACCACCACAAATATGCCACACATTAATTTCAGGTTAGCCAGCAAGGCATGTTCTAGGGATGTGTTTGCTGAAATAATTCATGCTTGCAGGGAAAATTATTAATTTAAACTTGTTTCTCCACTGTGGGAATGTCTTTGAAAATTGTACAGTTTAGGGAGATGTTCTCACATGCAGGAGAAAGTATGCTGCTGACTCACCTTTTCCATTTCCCTTCGTGATAGTGGCTGGTGGGCAAGGTCCAGGGAGAAGCCAAGTAAAGAGAAACAACTATTGAATGTTGAGTCAATACATATCTTAAGCCACATGTTTAAACTGTAGTCCAATGAGCCTATTCCTATCAATCAGAAGATTCTTGTGAATATTTTGCAAAACATGTACAAAGAAATGTTTGAAAATATTAAGGAAAACAGATTCTTCCTGTCTGTTTACAGATAACATTCACAAAATCATAGAGTTGGAAAGGGCCACAAAATACACCTTATGCAGAAATCCAGCTAGGCATGTGTTCATTGGGGGCAAACTTAAACTTAGTCATTCATATATCTCTAGTAGATAGATAATTGTTGTTGTATCTTAAGATGTCCATATAAAGAGAACAAATCACCTCTCTAGGAGCTTCTCTACATTGATCCAAAACCATGAATCTATCTAGAAACTGTATTGTTGAAGGCTTTCATGGCTGGAATCACTGGGTTGTTGTAGGTTTTTTCGGGCTATATGGTCATGGTATAGAGGCATTCTCTCCTGACGTTTCTCCTGCATCTATGGCAAGCATCCTCAGAGGTAGTGAGGTCTGTTGGAACTAGGAAAAAGTGTTTATATATCTGTCAAATGACCAGGTTGAGACAAAGGACTCTTGTCTGCTGGAGCTAGGTGTGAATGTTTCAACTGACCGCCTTGATTAGCATACAATGGCTTGACAGTGCCTAGAACAAACTTTTGTCGAGAGGTGATTAGATGCCCTTGTTTGTTTCCTCTCTGTTGTTGTGCTGTTGTAATTTTAGAGTTTTTACATACTGGTAGCCAGATTTTGTTCATTTTCATGGTTTCCTCCTTTATGTTGAAATTATCCATATGCTTGTGTATTTCAATGGCTTCTCTGTGTAGTCTGGCATGGTGGTTGTGAGAGTGGTCCAGCATTTCTGTGTTCTCCAATAATATGCTGTGTCCAGGTTGATTCATCAGGTGCTCTGCTATGGCTGATTTTTCTGGTTGAAGTAGTCTGCAGTACATTTCATGTTCCTTGATTCGTGTTTGGGCAAGGCTGTGTTTGGTGGTCCCTATGTAGACTTGTCCACAGCTGCATGGTATACGGTAGACTCCTGCAGAAGTAAGAGGATCCCTCTTGTTCTTTGCTGAACGGAGCATTTGTTGAATTTTCTTGGTGGGTCTGTAGATAGTTTGTATGTTGTGTTTCCTCATCAGCTTCCCTATGTGGTCAGTGGTTCCCTTGAAGTATGGCAAGAACTAGAAATTGCTCCTGGGTGTCCACATGATGTTCAGGGACTTGGCAACATGGGAGAACTTGGGGAATTATTCAGAGTCTCCTCAAAACTCTGTCACGGCCCCACACTCTGGGGTAATATGGACACTTGGACCAACTCTAATTTGAACTGGTTCACTATCTACATGGCCAGATACTACCATCTCCTTTATTCCTGCATTCTGTGGTATAGGGAAATGTAGATGGATCAGGGCCATGTTGCACTTGTTGCTGCAGCAGCTGGTCAGGAGTTCCTGGCTGTTACCAAATGTCTCTGCTGGCATTAGCAAAGGCACTCAGTCAAAGTTGCACCTTTCTGGAGCTCTTGGCCAGGTGCCATGGTAACTGGACCAACAGTGCAAGAAAGGATGACCAACCAGAGCAGCCCAACCGGACAGTCTGGACCCCACTCCCACTGCTACTGTGACTCTGGGACGGAGCATGTAAATAGTTTCACTGAATCTGGGACCAATTTGAAGCAGCAATGCCCTAGCCAGCCTCAATTTTATTAAGATCGTCTGGAGAGGCCCTGCTCTCGGCCCCACCGGCCTCGCAAGTGCGTCTGGTGGGGACGAGGGACAGGGCCTTCTCGGTGGTGGCCCCTCAACTCTGGAACTCTCTCCCACCGGACATTCTATCCTGACATTCAGGAAGCAGGTGAAGATGTGGTTATGGAGACAGGCATTCGATGAGTGAGCCAATAACCTGAGATATGGATGGAGGATGATGAACATCAAATTTAGTGGGACGACTGACCATTGTATTTATTGAATGTAATTGCTGTTTTGCTGTTTTAATGTTTTATTGCAATATGAAGTATGATGTTTTATTGACTGTATGTATATTATGGTTGGAAACTGGTCTGAGTCCCTCAAGAGAGGTGAGAAGATCGGTATATAAAACTTTTAAATAAAATAAATAAATAAATAAATTTTAAGTGACTGTGTAGGTGAGCCATGGGTATGTTGAAAAGCTCCTGCTGCCCCTTGAAATGTTTAGTCAAAAATCTATCCTCCAGTAACTTAATATCATTGGACCTGGTTCTGTGTTTTGGTGCAAACCTGTACTCTTCTTTCTATAACAGTCCTTTAGACATTTAATGCACAAATATATCACTTGCTCACTCCCTGGAGTCAGACAGTTCAGACACAGTGGAGTCTAATATCCAGGAATGTGCATCTCCATCCTCTTATCCTTTGTTTTCCTTTCCAAGTTACTTCAACTCCTTAAGATCCTGTCCTGCTAATACACTCCATGGCAGATTTTCCTAAGCACTCTACTAATGATAGCATTTTCACAGGATTGTTTGAAACAGAAGCAGCATTTTCTACCCAGGATATTTTCTGCACAGGAAATGATAAATGTATTATTTTATGCACAAAAAAAGCTGTTATCTGCACATAAAAAATGTATGTAAATTTTGTGTTGAAAAGTCTCCATTATGAATATTTTGCTCAGTTTTCTGCTGATGTCATGACAGGACACCTGTGTGAAGTCTGTTCAGACTGAACAGACAGCGCTCTGGCACCACGAGATGCAGAGCCAACCTCAAGAAATGGGGCTACAAAGTGGAATCCACGACATGCGAGTGTGGAGAAGAGCAAACCACTGACCACCTGCTGCAATGCACCCTGAGCCCTGCCACATGCACAATGGAGGACCTCTTGCGGCAACACCAGAGGCACTCCAAGTGGCCAGATACTGGTCAAAGGACATTTATAGAATCAAAGAGTTGGAAGAGACCTGATGGGCCATCCAGTCCAACCCCCTGCCAAGAAGCAGGAATATTGCATTCAAAGCACCCCAGACAGATGGCCATCCAGCCTCTGTTTAAAAGGCTCCAAAGAAGGAGCTTCCACTACACTCTGGGGCAGAGAGTTCCACTGCTGAACAGCTCTCACAGTCAGAAAGTTCTTCCGAATGTTCAGGTGGAATCTCCTTTCTTGTAGTTTGAAGCCATTGTGTCCTAGTCTCCAGGGAAGCAGAAAACAAGCTTGCTCCCTCCTCCCTATGACTCCTCTCACATATTTAAACATGGCTATCATATCTCCTCTCATCCTTCTCTTCTTCAGACTAAACATGCCCAGTTCCTTAAGCCGCTCCTCATAGGGCTTGTTCTTCAGACCCTTGATCATTTTAGTCGCTCTCCTCTGAACACATTCCAGCTTATCAATATCTCTCTTGAATCGTGGTGCAAAGGGAACATATTTCAGCGGGGTTAACAAGAGAATATAGGTAGATTACTTCTATAGATAGGAAACTTGCTCAATGAGCAGGCAAAACAGGCTTTTTTGCAGCCACAAAACTCGTTCTTAATGCGTCACGAGTGACCAGTTATTTTCCACGTAGCTCCGATCATCCGTCCCATTCGTATCTTTGAGTTTCGTTTTTTGACCAAATTGTAGATTGATTGTCACTGGAACCTGTCAGTTTTGCATTTCTATAACCTTCATTATTTATTTTATTACACCTATATGGGTCCCCCCCCCCC